>JAJJMC010008370.1:5404218-5461673 GCA_023531435.1 Papaver californicum | reverse complement strand
GGTGGTGCACAAGGGTGAATTAGCCATGTGTTGAGCCATTTGGTGCAACCCTGTGACATCCTGCTTGCTCCTGTTAGGCTAGTTAAGCCGTTGGGCTTGATTAATTGCTGCGGACCAAGAATTTTGAGTGGAAAACGTCATTCTAGTACTAACAACTCTGTGATAAATCGTATTAGAATCATATTAAGAGAAGAAGATTACATGACTCGACTATTTATAGTTAGACTACAAAAGAAAACTAAGTCTAACTAACAATAAATGATTAACGGTAAATCAAGATAAGACTCTTAAGATAGAAAAACAGTTTATGTTATTAACACCGTTAACCATAAGCTAGATATGCTGTAAAGCATGCGCTAACAGTACTAGGAAATAGGTTCCGTTCTCTTATCTTTCTAAGTTTTACTTGAACAACTAAACTATCTTTTGGTTTTTGCTCAAAGGTATGAAAATCACCTTAAACTATCTTTTGGTTTTCGCTTGAAGATATGAAAATCACCTTCCATTCAAATAGCTCATTTCAGTTCTTTATAGCTTTCGGTCCTCCACAACTAGATGTTAGGGTTTGGTACACCCCATTTTTTCCTTATGGACTTGGATATCTCTCAGGTGGAGCATGCACACATAAAATGGGGAGCAAAGGGACAAGCTTCTGTGGATGTTGTCAAGTTGCACCCTAGCAGCTTAAATCCAGACATGCTAATGCATAAAACTCTGGTTACATAGGCGCTGCTGTCATCTCGCTTACCCGACTTAGTTTTGATGTTTGTTTTAGAGTTTGGTTACAATTCCCAGTTAGACGCGTGGATTATGCCGCCTATTGCACATGCACATAGCCCCCTGGTTTTAATCATCGTGTCACCTTGGTAGACACACTCGCACATGTATTTTGGCGAGCAAGTATTCTAGCAAAGATCTCGTAGTGGGGAGTTACATCCTGACCTCGTGTGGGATTGTTTTTCTATTTTTATGGTTTTTATAAAAACACTTTGCGGGTATATTGTAACAAATTATTGATAAAAAAGGGTTATTTTGTTTCCTCTCCGATTAAAGTCGCTAATCTGTATTACTTTTGGAGATTTGATATGACTAAACCCCTTATTATTTATTTCATTCAATTTTGAATTAGCGGACTCACCGGTATTATACACGTGGTAAAAATAAAAATATTTTTTAAAAATAATATGAGAAATTTGTTAGGTGGTCTAAAAACTCGTCTACCATTTATCTTATGGTCCATCGGGAAAAATCAGTTATATAGAGGTTTAACAAAATTTAAAAAGTAAAAATCACTTCATTGCCTATCACCCCAAAATGTGTGAACCAAAAAACTTAATTTCTTTTTCTTTTCTGTGTCGTTCTTCTTATCCCTCAACTAGGACTGCACAGGAACCGACTGGAATCGATGGAACCGAGATAGAACCGGACCGGAACCGAGGGGCTCGGGACAGGTACAAGGAATGAAAGTGAGAACCGGCTCACCCCTAGGTATAAGTACCGGTTCTTAGACATAACTGAACCGAACCGACCTATAAAAACTGGCTAGGCCGTTGATTAAAAGTTATAATTTTAATCCCAACCGTTTATTTCTAGATTAATATAAGTTCACTCTCTCACTCAGAAATACTTTCTTCTTCTCTTCTTCTTCAGTTCTTCTCCATCATCACTACAACGATATACCACTTCAGTTCTAGGTTTCATTATCTCTTTCATCTCTCTAATGCCCGTCTCCATAAGAAGGACCACCTCCATAGATCCCACTGAATCTTCCCTTTTTTTGTCTCTATAATAACATATCTATTACTAGAGAATCTTTCTTAATGTTTTGCTCTTATCACCACAACTAGATCTATTACCACATAATCTTTCTTAATATCTTTATTCTTCCATCCCACCTTTTTCAATCACATGGTGAATGTACCCCTAATGTCTTTCACTCTCTTTAACTCACCACCTAAAATCAACTGAACCATCTCATTGTAAGGGGTTTCAAGAGAGGAACAATTGGAATTTGGTTGTAATGAAGGTAACATAACTTAATCTCATCATAGTTTAAGTTTCTCTTTATTTTATTTTTTTATTACTTTCAAGCTAACTTTGTATTTCTGTCTATTTTATGAATCAGGGTTTCGATTTGCCAGTGGTACTGGGTAAAGTTCTTTCCTTTAGGCTCTGTTTATTAGATTTGTTATTTTTTAGGGTTTTGTTTTTAAGATCGATTTATAATATGGGAATGATTCTGTGGAGTTGATATTTATATGATTTGTTTTTTTTTTTGTAAGCAATTGATTTTAGTGATTGGGTTCTCTATAGTCTGTTGTATAATTGTATTTTAAAGAGTCCACATAAAACCCATATTTGTGTTGATTATTACTGTTGAGTTTACCTGTTAGACTTAGGTTAGCTTTATGATATCTAAGTTAATTTGCCTCACACCTGCGTAGTAAAAGATATGTGATAAAAATTCATTTGGCAGGGAGTACTTTGGCTATCTCTTGTGAAAATTCCAATAGCTAGTTATGTTTGATCCCTTAGTTAATTATTACTACTTTATAATAATACCAACTGTGAACTCCATTTCATCTTCATTCTCTTGTTTATGTTATTTTGAAGTTCAAATAAGAATATATCTGGGCATGATAAAAATCAGTTCTGATGATATGGGTGTTTGTTTTTGAAGTTCTTGAGATTTTGGAACTGTTTTCTCGGCTAGTTTACGTTGTAGGATTCGTTTTAAGTGCTTCTTACAAAGTAGGTTGGAACTCTTGTTTATGACTTTTGCATTCCAACACTTGGAATTCCCACTTTGAGTTATCCAAAGAAACATTGACCGAATTATCCTGTGTGTTATGAAATGAGTAGTAGTCGAATTAGTGAATTCTACTATACATATATGTTTCTGTATGTGTAAAGGGATTCAATTTGGTTCATTACTGCTCTGTCCTGTTATGAATTCATATTATGAGTGGAGATGTAGTTCTCTTAACTGAAATGTGTTTGTGAGATTATATGAAGCACGTTTAAGTTTGCATTTTCTAAATACTTATCAAGCTGAATATTTGTTATTTGATTTCAGGTGGATGCATCGAATTCAAGTCAATCTACACCTACAACTCTGTAAACTGAAGTTGATTTGAATTATTTCTTGTTGTAACTTGTTGCAGACTTATGGAAGTTTCATTATTATCAAAATTGTTGTTGTGTGTTTATTTGTTTTTTATGTTGAACTTTGAAGTTGGAAGACTTATGGATTGTAATTTGTATGGATTATAAATTTATGATTGTGTATGGATTGAACAGATACAAATTACGGGAAAAATAAGAGAAAAAAACAGGAAAAATTCAGTTATGAACGGGTAAAACTGGCCCGTGAACCGAATTATTATTTGCAACACTGCCACAGGTACATGACCGAATTATCCTGTGTGTAATGAAATGAGTAGTAGTAGAATTAGTGAATTCTGCTATACATCTATGTTTCTGTATGTGTAAAGGGATTCAATTTGGTTCATTACTGCTCTGTCCTGTTATGAATTCATATTATGAGTGGAGATGTAGTTCTCTTAACTAAAATCTGTTTGTGAGATTATATGAAGCACATTTAAGTTTGCATTGTCTAAATACTTGTCAAGATGAAATATTTGTTATTTGATTTCAGGTGGATGCATCAAATTCAAGTCAATCTACACCTACAACTCTGTAAACTGAAGTTGATTTGAATTATTTCTTGTTGTAACTTGTTGCAGACTTATGGAAGTTCCAGTATTATCATCAGTGTTGTTGTGTGTTTACTTGTTTTTTATGTTGAACTTTGAAGTTGGAAGACTTATGGATTGTAATTTGTATAAATTATAAATTTATGATTGTGTATGGATTGAACAGGTACAAATTACGGGAAAAATAAGAGAAAAAAACAAGAAAAATTCAGTTCTAAATGGGTAAAACTGGCCCGTGAACCGAATTATTATTTACAAAACTGCCACATGTACATGACTGGAACCGGACCAGGACCAAACCGACCAGATAGGTACGGTTCTAGAACCGAACCGAGCAATACAGGTACAGGTACATGTACACAGGTAGAGGACCGACCATAAGGAGGTACAGGTACTCGGCTCTGCCAATAACCGAGCCGAACCGACCTTTGTGCAGCCCTACCCTCAACTCTCTCTTTCTCTAACCTAAAACATGATCCTCCATTAACATATTTCAGAGAAAATAACCTAGAACTCAAGATTATGCTCGGTTTTATTCTATTAAATAATGATGAAGATGACGACTTGACTCCATCGATTTTTGTAATCGAAGATAACTCGGTTTCCCCCTTTTCCTATCGAAACTTATGTGAATCTCGGATATTTTGAAGAAATTAATGTTAATGAAGAAGATTTTACTGATGATTGAGGGTAATGGGTTAGTACCAGTTAGCTATGTTAGTGCGTTGGAAGTTTATAGAACGCTTATGAACGTAGGAAAAATTCATGCAAGGTTTGATCCAAGTTAGCTCGAAACATATCATCAGATACATCCCTCTCCTTTCAGTCGAGTTTCTTTGAGCCTCTACTTGACAAGGACAATTTGATTACTTCTCTTAATCGTTGAGAGTCTTCCTATGTCTTGCATCTAGTATAAAAGAAACAACTACTTAACCTATATTGTTTGAAGCAAAAAATGTATCTGATACGAATCCCGATTTAACGGCCCGAGTTGTTGAAGTGAGATACAAAATGGAGAAAACGATGTGATAAAGACTCTCCCGCTCTTTCTTTTAGCTATTTAATTCGGAATTCGTACATAAAACTAAAGATAAGTGTAGAAAAAGGGGCATACCGAGGGCATGGAATCATTCATTTCGGTCAGAATATATCCACTTTTATGACTTTTGTTGGTGTGGGACGAGCTTTGCTCTCCTTCTTTATTCCATTGCTCAATCACTCATTCAATTAGTCCACGTGGACTCAAATGAAACTAAAAGGAACGTTAATGCTCTCTTAAAGAGAAAAACTTTTTCTTCTACGAAGTGAAGGCCTTAGGAGTATGCTAGGGGAGCACCCTTCTTTTCCAATGATAAGAAAAAAAGATCCCTCTCCGAGATGCAATAGAAGACTAACGAATAGATGTTGAAAAGGGAAATTTTTATCGAAACTCAAACTAATACTTATATGGATTGTGATAGGAATCAGTTTCTGACACGAGAGCGTAATAAGCACGTCCCAGCTTGCAGCTTTCGTCAAAGCTAACAAGACTCTGTTACAAAATAGATCAGATGTTGTTCACCACCAAGCAATGGAAGGGTTTATAGTTATCGTGTTCCCGTCTATAGTTTGTTTAGCTTAATCCAAAAATAAATACCCAAAGAGGGGAGAGGTGAAACACTCTACCCATGCCCTCTCTCGAGAGCCTTGAACAGAAGCGAGAGTGCATGAAGATTAGAGTCTGGTTTTTCCCTTAACCACTTGTATACCTAACCTCAGTCTTTGTTAGACCATAGTGGTATCCCGGGAAGGTATAAAGAAAAACATGGGAAGATCGCAGGCATGACCATGAAGAAGTACATATCTCCTATAAACAGCATGAAACTTTATTACTTAAACCTTAATGCTGACACTCTAACTTATTTCACCTTATGTTTTCCCTAGACCCACTTCAATCAGCAAAGATCCGATCCTGCAAACTGCCCAAGTCAACCCCTTATACCCTTTAATTGCCTCAGCATTGTGCTTCATCAATAAAGAAACTTCTTCTTCCCCCGTGTTTTTAGCATTGGTTTGGAGATAGGCCCTTGGATTTTTTAGTCGAGTACCTTCCGGTTGGTGCTTATGGATAGAAAAGAAGAACTGGTGGATTTTCCTAGTCATGTTAGTTGGAATTTTGACTAAAAGAAAATTTCTCAATCGGAAAGGCCGGATCAAGCTAAGGATGCTCCCGGTAACCTTGTCCTAGAAGGGATTCCCTCTAATACATAATAAAAAAAGCAAGTTCTAGTGGATCACCATTGAAAACCGAAAGTCATGGGTTCGAGTCCACTCCGTAATGCTGTTCCTCCCCTAAAGAGCAGGTCAGTCCTGCTTCTTTAGTGATCGTTATTCCTTGATCTTTGGGCAGTCAACTCCGTATCTATATCAGTTAAGGCCTTTTCCTAGCAGTGATTCTCTTTAAAAACTGATAAAATAACAACGTTTAGTCCAATGTATTCGAGATGAGAATGCTGTGGATCCGTCGTTAAGCTAATAAATTCAATCAAAGGGAAAGAACATAAGATATCAGCCGTTGGTTACTCTGTAATCTGTCTATCTGCTTGAGAAAACACAGGCTACTTAAGGGTACTCTTCTAGTCAATCACTTCTAGATACACAAAGAAAGGATGCTCGCCACTCTTGCTCTTGTTTTGAGCTACTGGGTCTATTCCATTTGATGGACTAGACTCTGGGTAGGAATGAAATCTTTTTCTTTAGGTTGTTCTCCCTAGTACGCTTAGTAAATAAAACAGTCATCCGTATTACCAAGTGAGACTGATGGCGCCTGTTGAGATCTGTTCTAGAAGTTACAGAACAACGAAGGTGGGATAAACCTGTTACTCGGTATTTTCTAGAGAATTTATAACCGAGGTAATCGTTTTAAGCTGAAAAGTATTGTCAAGATATCAGACGGTTTCTACTCTATAAAGTCCCAAGTGTATAGAACCTTTACCTCCGCATGGAAGCAAGAGCGTAGTTCTGTCGCCCAAAGTGTATCTTAAATAGAGAACCTCTTCTGCAAGCAGGAAATCCAAATAGTGATTTAAAGGCTATTTTCCTTTTTTGAACAAAGAATTATCCTCATTTATTCATCTCAGATGCACAGTGAATCACGAGACATGAGCGAAGACCTTTGATATTGTATTGATATTCTCGGATTGAGTTTTGACACTCATCGAGCAGGAAATAAGAATAGAATCAGACAAAGAGCTGTTAACAGGGTATTCATGAACAAGAGAGCATTCCCTCACAACGGATTCTGGGAATTCATCTGTAGCTTTTACTTTTACAACGATTATTTTAAAAACCGGATATTCAATAAAAGAAAGAGCTTTCCCACTCTACAAAGTGTTCTCCCCTAGCAATTTGATTCATACATACTGGTTGACCAGCCTCAGACGCTGGTGCATTCTTTCTTGTAGTATCTTCAAGCGCAAGTGAGACTGTTCCACCTGAGCCGAATTTAGAGGGCATACCCTTAGCTTAGCGGACCTCAAATATAAAGGAGAGGCGCGCTTGTCAACGGTTAAACCTCCTCATAGCCAGAGTATGTGGGTTTGCTTAACTCCACCATTCCTAGAGGTTATATTGGATAAGTACACTAGACCTCAAATTACTCATTATAAAAGAATCTGGTGATCCTGAATGGATGTATATAGAGTATGGTATTATTCGTTGAAAAAGGCTGACTTCCTGTTAGACAATAGTTTGATCCTTGATTGCATTTTCTCTTTTTGCTTTTAATTATAAGGAAAATAAAACCATCATATAAGCAAGCGGATCCCACAGAGTACAAAAAACCCAATCCTGATAGAGTACAAGTAAATATTAGCTGAGGCATTAACTTTCCTAAGAAAAGATGCCAATGTTTTATTTTTTCCAATGGCCCACCTCGTTCCTCTTTCAAGCTAAGCACATCGCCTCACTGATACAAAGAGGAAGAACCTATTTGTCAAGGAAGAAAGCATTATTCAATAGTGGTTGGCATTATTCGATCAATCAAGTACTGTAACTAAGAAGGATATGTGACATTCGTTCATATAGTTTGCCAAAGGCATCTTTCTAAGGCGAACTCGTAGATCAATAACACAATACACGGTCAACGTACAATCTCAATTATTCAACTTGAAGTACCAGGAAGGCGAAACAAAGGCCCCACAAAAAAAACAACCCACAACCGCTAATTGAACTGATCAAACTTTCTAACCTCGTATATTTAGCAAGAATACAAATATTGATTTTACCTCTCGGGTAAACTTCTTTTCAAGGGGGCCACCAACAACAGTTGATCAGGAAGAAAATCAAGAAATATCGTCTCAATTTGGAACCAAAATGAGTCCTATGGAAATCGAGAGAAGTGAATATAGCTCCGGTCTATGTTTCCTAAAGCAGCTAGGCGGAGGAAAAAGTAAAACTATGATCGTTGCGAAGAAAATGAGCAGAATGGTAAAGGATTTATGGTTTGTGACTAATATGGTAATGCAAGATGAACTTATGAAGCTTAGAAATAAGGTGATCTATGGGAATGAGAAGGTCAAGTGGTTTTTCTTCAAAACGAGAGTCCATCAATTAATTCAGGAATATTCTCAGCATATGGAGGGATTTACCATACACTTCACATGTTTCTAGTGATTCACATGGCATCATAACAAATGATACAAGTCTTGGATAAGAATCTACAATGCACTAGAACGCCCTTGTTGATGATCTTTTAATCCAATAACATATATGGTTCCTCGAACAATGTGATATCTTACATAGAAAAACAATACGCAATCAGTTGAAGGCATACGAGAAAAAAAGAGTTTTCTTCTTCGAAACACCTAAACATCTATCTAGGGGAAATCATAGGAAATAAAGAAAGGGATGTAGCTTTTAGAGGTTGTACTCCCCTTCTGCAACACTCTATCCAATCCTAGAGTCCAGCTACCATTCCAGAAGTCTCAGCTATATTTTCCATATGACCGATCAAGATGATATAGGAAAGCGGGGATAAATAAGTATGGTAGCTAAAGCCAATGTATCTAATGTTCGTGGGTACCTCGAGAATCTAGAAGTTATCTAGTCGGAAAGGTTGATCCAAAGTCGATGGGTAAGGGGCCAAAGCAGTATCTTGATGTTGTTTCTCTCTCTGGTGATCTAGAGAAGGTTTTCTAGCTTTTTAGGTGTCGGGAAGAGGCTCAATAGGTAATGGGTTCCCACTTTGTTGGAGTGTTTTAGACCTGCTATACTCATAGAATTTCATAGACCCAGTACAACAGAGGTATTCACTTATCTCAATGACCTCGTACCTAAACAAAGTAAAGGGGCATAACTGGTGCATAGATTTGTGCTGTTTAACTAACTCCCTTGACTTTGATCTAGCCTCAATTCTAGCTAGACCACATACGTTCCAGAAGAACGTATGCCATCCCCGACCCGAATGGAAGTGCGATGTTTCTGGAAACTCGGATTCATAATTGGATTTGGGTACCATTCTGATTTCTTCTTTCATGATATTTTCAATAGGTAGAACTATTGTAAGCGGTCTAAACTTTGATCCTGATTTCTTTCTTCATATTATAAAAGGGAAGCAGCTACCTCTGTTGATATATCATCTCCTGGTATTCCATACTGTGAGACAAATTAGGGGCCTAGCTAACACGTGAAACACTCTGCTTGCGGAGTACGATCGCAATAACGAAACTCAAAGGAATTGATGGGGACTTGCACAAGCGGTGGAGCGACTCGTCCTCCGTGGGAAAGTCAGGTATAAGGGCAAGAAAATTCTCCGACCAAAAAGCGACTCGTCCAAAAAAGGGCAAGAAAATCCTCCGCTTTCTATGGAAGAGGTGTACCGAATTAGAAGATTTCATATTTGATGAAATGGCCCCCGCGTGTAAATATACAATTGTACTTTCTAATCTCAGAAGAAGGGAATGTAGAGTCCTTATTATTTGAAGGCCCTCTGACTTTTTATGTAAGCCATAATCGTTACTAACAGTGAATGTGAACTTTTTGGTATTCTTTGTTTCTTCAGATGATATGATGCGTCAATCATTGGTTTCATTGGTTCCAACGGTGGCAGCAGCAGAATATGCTATTTGGTTAGCTATTTTTCGTTATTACTTTTTGAGTACGAGGAATTATCGCGGTTAAATTCGTTAATAGCATTCAAGGCTAGACTTCGATAGATGAGTTTTAAAAAATACGAAGTTCGGTTTTCTTCCTTCTTCTGAATCCTTTTCCCATGCTTTGAGGTGGGAAGGCTAGATTGGTCCTTAAAAGATGAGAAAGAAGATGAGCGTAAATAGTCTTTTAGTAAAAGGGAGTAACAGGTTCAACGAATGGAAGCGCTAAGTAAATGAAGGTCACATCAAAGCCGTCCAAAGTCAAGGTGTATTTTGTGACCATGTTACTTGATATTCTTCCTGCAGCTGCATAAGCTTGGAGGTATAGAGAGAGCCTACATTCGTAAAGTGGCCCTAGAGATGACTAACCGCACAAGCTTCGTTTTCCAGCAGCTAATGGAACCAAGATCATTTACACCGCTAAGATATAGTGGTGGTTAATGCTCCAATTAATTTCATCCCTTCCAATATGACACATCATTCTCGTGAATCTTGATTTTGTTTTGTCCGTATTGACGTTTTTCTTCTCTTATAAGTTTACTGAATGAACGACTTAGATCAACAAGAAAGAAAAAAGAGATATAGCAGCCCAGCCCAGACCTATCATTGAATCGTTCTCAGTAAGATCAAACTCTTCTAATATGTTTCGTTGAATAGAACTCGTATCTATAAAATATGATGTGCTTTCAACGGTATTTCTTGTTTTTCAATTAGGGTGATTCATCAAACGGAAATCCCATCCGGTCATCGGGTGAGGGCCCGATAGGGTACTCGACCAGAAGGAGTTTTCTTACTTTCTTGTCCTACAAGGAAGAGAGATGGATTGTTAAGGAAGGTGGAAAGGGTCGATGCTCCCCTAGTTTTCTGGTCCCCCGACGAAATCAAGCGGTTCGGTACGAACAAAGAAATTGAGAACAAAAGGATCAGAAATCGCTAATATGAAATAAGATAAAAATAAAGCAATGCCAACAGCTACGTCACTCCGTTGTTCATCGATAGACGAAACTTTATCTTTTTCATCTCGTGCCAGATGCAAGAAAACAATCATCCTTTTTTTTCTTGGCCAATTGTAAGTTCCTCACCAAGTTCGAGACAAAGGAAAAGGAAAGATTTTCCCTAGGGCCTTCTCGCTTTGAGGCATTATGGTTCTTTGGGCGACCCCCGTAACAAAAAAAAACTCGATACAATCTTGAGATCCAACACCATGATAAAATACTCACTCATACATCAAAAGAAAATTGAATTAAAACTTTAAGAGGAATTATTGATCGAAGTGTAGAAAAGATAACGTTCTTGCTTACTATAAGAAAAAAAATGGTTTAAAATAGTTCAATCTAAACTCGTTTACCGAACTCTTGCTTTCGCGAACAAAGAGAATTGTATTCTTTGTCTCAGCTTGAGTCAGAGGGTTTAACATCCTTTCTAATAGACCTACTTCCAGAGGAGGTTCACTTGCTTCTACTACTACCGGGTTTAGGAAGCCCAGTCATTATAACCTATTCTGACAAAACAAGTTACCTCATTATATGACATTACTCTATCACTAAAGCAAAGCTACTGGGAATGGGTCCCTAACTCTAACCTAGAGGGGTTACGTTACATTAGTGGAATCTAGTGTTTTTTACAAACGAACGAACTAATGAAAAACACCATGAGTTCATATATGATTAAGATATGTATTAAGTTTTTCAATTTCAATCTTAAATCAAAACTAGAGCTTTAAGACATGTTTTACTGATTTTGTCTTCACAAGACGTATGAGTTACTTTGATGTAAAGATTAACAGATAAAAAAGCTGTGTTCAAGATCAACAACACTGTAAGATTATTTTGCGTTTACAAAATCAATATATGTACTGTAAGTTGTATTAAATTTATTGTTTCCAATTGAAATATTGGAAGTTTCACAGTATTCACATATCAATATGTATTGTCGGATATATTGGTTAAATATGTATTAGATACATATCAATATGTACTACCTTGCAAAAGGAAAATAATATGTAAAACAATATGTTTTTAGAAATACATATTAATATATACTGATGGAAAAACTGACTTCTGGCATCACATATCCATCAGTGCAAATTGATATGTACTATTGGATACTTAGATTACATATGTATTAGGTACATCTCAATATGTACTACCTTATAAAAGAAAAATAATATGTAAAAATAGTTTTTTTTTTGACAGTACATATTGATATGTATAGATGGAAAAAATTGACTTATGACAGTACATATCCATTAGTACATATTGATATGTACTATTGGATAATGAGATTCCATATAGGTGCATATCAATATGTACTACCTTGCAAAAGGAAAATAATATGTTTTTGACAGTACATATAGATATGTACTGAAGGAAAAACTGACTTCTGACAATACATATCCATCAGTACATATCAATATTTACTATTGGATGAGATTAAATGTGTATTAGGCATATCAATATGTACTACCTTGCAAAACGAAAAAATAGAAATGTTTTTGTTACTTAGGTCCCACAATATTTTGGGTTCTTGTCAGTATATATTATTATCATTTGCAATACATATTTTTATAATCCAACAATACATATTTGTTTGTACCGTAGGATTAAACATATATTTTATATAATCCTACAATAAATATTTGATTGGGAAGGCTAGGTGCTCAACACCTTCCCACAGAAGGTCATAAGGGTTTAAGCTTCGATGAATAAACTTATTGTTGAGGAACTGTGTTTATTTTCTCTACCTACTTGTAGAACTGAAAGATAGTTTTGAGAATATTAAGATTTTAGTTCTTTCAGATTGTTTTTTTTTTTGGATTGAGTTATTAGTTTTGTTTAGACGACAACATCCTTTCGGATAAATGTCCTTTTTTTGTCCGTTATGTCAACAATGAAGTTTGCAGTTATAATGTCAAGCAGAGAAACTGTATTTGTCAAGTAAGATCAAGCATATTTTATTATATAACATGCACTTCATTACTATCTACTAGGGATAGAAACAATAATATAAACACATAAACCTCTTAAGAATGCTAAAAAAATAAATATAATTAAAATCTTGTATGCTTTAGCTATTAATTGGGATTGTTTACAAACTTTGTACTCTCTCATGGAAGAACAAGCAAAAGATACATATATATTATCCTTTTTGAGATATGGAAATCGTCTCCATCCAATAATTTTTGCTGATGTTTCTGGTCTTCTTCTTCTTTGCAAATGTATATTTTGTATAATCCTATGATACATATCAATATGTACTGAGTATCAGACTTTTCAAGTTGATGTAATTCCTCCAATCTCTCTCCCAGCCTTAATGCCTGCAAATCTGCTAACCTCAATGACTTGTCTGATGCATCTCCAGCGGCTATAACTGCAACTGTTGTTTATTCTTTGAATTTGAGCTTTTTCCCAGACTCCACCATAGCTTGTTTCATTTTATCCAACTCATGTCGCAGAATTGTCAACTGCCAAAGACGCAATCAAAACTATCAAGAGTCAAGACTTACCTATTAAGAACTTAAACATTGAGTGAAAACCTAGTACATATTGATATGTTCTGAGTAAAACCCTAGTACATATTGATATGTACTGAGTGAAACCCAATGCAAGGAAACATCGAGACACTTTTCATATCACCACAAATACAAAATGTCTTTCAACTATGAATAAACACAATCACCTAGAGAACCTAGAGAGCAACATAAATAGATGCCGAGCTAACTCAACTAGACCAATAACTAAAAAAAGACAGCAACGGCACCCATTGTACAAAAAACACAATTGACCTACTATAATTCATAACCTTGAGTCAGAATCAAATATTGAAAAACCAAGCACAACTTACAAGAGACAAGGCATAAATATTGTATAAGCCCAGTCTCCGTTGCCATCAACATTTAGTAAATTATCCTGCTCCAACCTCACTTATCCCCGTCACAAAACCATATAGAAGCAACCTTACAGTAAGCGATGGAAAGTTAAACAAAACCAAGAATACGAATCATAAAATACAAAGCTAAATACAAATTGTAAAATAAAGACTAACTAAAAAAATTGAAGTCAAAAGAAAGATATAAACTGTTATCACCAAAACCGAATGTAAGATTGTATATGGTGGGTTTTTGCTAAAGGCTAAAATCGTACAAAAAAAATTCTGAACCAGGTATCAGAATATATATTGAACTTTAGTATATTTTTATTCTGCAAAGAATCTTAGGAATGTACTAAGTTGTGATAGGTGTCCATCCCTATCTCTATGTGTATATATATATATATAATATATGTATTGAATTTACATTGATTGGAACATCTCCTAGATAGATTGACCACTAGTATAGAGCAATATTGTCCTCAGAATGCCACTGATGCTGGTTGCAATTCCCATCCAGATGTTATCTGGCTGTACATAATATACATCCAAAACATATCCTTGTTCCTAAATGGATACCCTATCTCCTAGATGGATTGCCCACTAGTATAGAGCAAATTGATTCTTCTCTAGAACAAACCTCAAGCTCACTAGTCCATAAGGGGCTATCAACAACATAAGGAATCTGTTATAAAACATGGTTTATCATGGATTTCATACGTTATTCGAACCGTTATTTATTTAGTGTGACTTTTTTTAAATGACGAACAAAAAACACCATTAGATATGACGAATAAAATATGTGACTTTAAGTCACGAATATAATCTGTTATTTAGTATCACGATGATAGTATGTTAAATATAATAATAAATGATGTTTTCCATAAATGAGGAGCTTAGTAGCACGGTTATGGTGTTAAATACAATAACGATGAATATCTGCCATAAGGGAGGCGTTTTAATAAAAATAAATATAATAATTAAAACGAGAATGTTACGTTATTTTCATGGTACCGATTCAGATTTGGGTATTCAGAATTTTCGAATATGAAATTTATTCAGATTCAGATTTGGTGTTACTGAAACTGACTTTGGTTCAATATGGAAGGGAAACAAAATTATAATTTAAACTGAATTTAAAAAGGAAATAAAATCTTAAAAACACGATTAAATTAACTTTATCAATTACCCAAAATAACATTTAAGATATTATAATCTCTGAATACAAACTAAAAGATAAATACTAACAACTTTACGTATTGGACACTAAAACTTAATTCATTCAAATAAAAACTTGCCACTCTAATTTGGTTTCTCTCCTATGATACGTGTCGTAGGTGCAACAAATTACTCGATATATTTTCCACTAATTAACTAGTAATATAGTGGTAGTAAGGATCGTTCCTACAGAGAACTATGTAATTGATAGATTATCAAAACTAGAATAAATATTGAAAAAATGGAGGTTTGATTTAATTAACTAACTAAAAAGAATAATAAACAAAAATAAGATGAAAAGATGATTAGAGAATCATTTGCCGTTACCAAACGTTGACTGAATTAATATACTTATTTATCTTTAGTCAGAATCCATTATCACCAACCGTAGAGTAGCAGGTATGTTTAGCTATTCCCAAAACTCCTTCTATCATCGGATAACACGTACACTTAGTCACCGGATTCTAACCAACTGAGCCACCTTGAGGTTCGCTTACAAGATGTAACTCAGTCGAACACTTTAAGGTTTGTGAATTTATGTTTGATCCCAGTAGTTAAAATCAGTAGGCTCGGTTCACTTACTGGTGTTGTCATCACACACGATTGCTCCACAGAATCCCTCTGCAAGGTCTCATAATTTCTACTTGTGTAGAGAATTAGGAAACTATTATATCTCACAACTCTCTACTAGTGATAGAATAACCAATAAATTAATTTAACGTGCACTCCAAACAATCTACGAATTACCCATAAATATTAGATATAATAAAGACAAGGGATTAATGATTAAAACTCATAATAAATTTATAACTAACTAAGTTTCATGACCGGAACATAGAAATCATCCATAATCATATAAAAATCAGCTACACATAATTTAAAAATTTATAGCAAATAAAAAGAAAACAAAATAAAACTCAAACCCAAAAGTAAACCGGTATCTCCTAGGACCCAGCTTGGACCTAGCTTGCTGCCATGTTGGTGTGTATGGGCTTGATCAAGGGGCTGGTGCTGTGAATGGTGGATGTGGATTGGTGAAGGTAGTATGCTGGTGGATTGGTGAAGTGAGCTCCTGGAGAGGAGCAAAAGCTCCTCTTTGTTGGAGGTGGTAGCAAAACAGGGGTAAGGGAGGTATATCATTAGCTGTTGCTTTAAAGGACTTATATAGCTCTCAATCTTGACCTGCAAACTTGACTTCCATGGAAACTTAACATCCCAAACTATCTCAAACTCTAAATTCAACCGACTTTCAAATTATTTCAAATCCCCTCCCTTCAACCATAGTAATCAAAGGCAGCAAACACTTCCGTGTTTAACCTTTTTTCTCGTTTGAAAACTCTAACCCAAGGTTCCCTGTTTTTCTTAAACTCGATTAAGCTTCTCCCATCCTTATCTTGGAGAACCATCACTTTTTCATCTTCTCTTTCGCTGTTTCTCTAGCTGATATCTCAAAGAGGAGATATTTTTTCTTGATTTGGTCGGTCCCATTAGCTCCATCCCTGTTTTTCTGCTACTCCGTCACCACCATCAACCTTTCACTGCCAACAGCTACTCGAGTTCCTCTCTTCCATCTGCCGTCATTGACTCAATCAAAGGCCAGCCACCACCATCATTAAACTATACTATGTATTTTCTTCATGAATCACCATCTCCTCTATCAGTTTCTTCTATATCTCGACTGAGCCATAACCCATCTTAACTGGCCGCATCAACAACTTTTCTACTTCTCTATCACTTCAACTGCCATATCAAACCCACTACATCCATCGCTTCCACCGCTTCCATAACTTCATCTCAGACTATCAAGTTCTTCCATCTTCATTGCCTGTCACCATTGATTCCCAGAATTTTATTCCACACGCAACCCATGTCCATAGATGTCTCCAACAGTCTACTGCTCCTTTTATAGCTCGAAATCAATCATCACCATTAATGGAAGCAACCCAGTTCCTTTGATCTCCATCAACCATCACATTCATGGCAGCAACGAAAATCAATATTATCTTCACTGTTGACGTTGAAAACTCATTATAACCCATCGTTCACAACCAATAAGAACTTGGTTAGAAGCTGTGATGAAGCTTAGGAGTAAACAGATCTAGTTCTTGAAACGCAGAAGAATAAACTGTTTAAAATGGAGGAGACGATGGCAGCCCCTAGAAAGAGGGTGCCTTAATACGGCTGCTCCAAGTATTATGTTAAGGACAGGAGGAATGCCCTTAGTAAATTGACTGACGCCTTTAGTAATTCATGATATGACTCGTTGAGTTGTCAGTTTCGGGAAACCGACAAGGTTAATTTCTTTTGCCCATGACTTCGTCGTACGAAGTCGGAATGACTCCACTCTTTTGCCGTTTGCTTCATTTTTCGTCCTCTACAAGATGATGAGAAGAAATCATGACTTTGGACGAGTTCCACCTGGTTTTTGGCCCTTCTTCACTTGTAGCATTTATTTTCTTGCACAATTAAGTGCCAATTTACTTCCTTTGGATGATTCAACCTATTAAAAGGTAACTAGACAAAAAAAAACAACGTAATATACAATAATTCACAAGAAACCTAGCAAATACTAGCATGAAGTTGACACTCTAAATATGTAAAATATGCTTTTATCAAGTTATATAAGCTTTTGGCCACTTAATCATGTCATCTCTTGAAACATCTCCAAGTACTCCATTATCTCTATCGCATAATATCACATATGTATGATTTCATCAATCATGCAGTCATAATCTTCACCATTAGGCGACTTTGCTCTAGCAACATATGCAGATGCAACAACTTTTTTCCTGAAGTTTCTCAAAAAGCAAAGGCAAAACGAAGAAGCTGCTGATGGGATCCTAAAATCCTGTATACAAGATACCAAGTTAGAAACTGTATTCAATATGTATGCAACTTATTTTTCTGATCAACAAAAAAAATGTATGCAAGTTTACCTGCTGATAAGAGCTATTAGAGATCTGATCATGTAATTCAGCGCTACTTCTCTTCCTTTCAGCATCCAACTGTGCTTTCAAAGCTTCGTTTTTTTGTTTCTCTTTCCGCACATTGTCCTTCTCTTCCTGCAACTTGGCCTTCACAAACGCAGTACCAATAAATTGAGTTTTAGAAACACCAGTACCCATCTCGTGTATATATCCCTTTTGATTAGTGCCAATTGTCTAGTTATATATATGAAGCAAGTTCAGATTCATTAAATTTTAGAAAAACAATTAAAGGTACAAAACAAACTCAATAACTCTACAACTAAAGATTGAAAACATCTACAAACCAAATATATGAATCTTCGGCATAGAGAGCTAAAACAACTCAAGTATTGAGTTCTGGGGTCAAATAGTAATTCTATACACTAGGGGTAAATCGATCATTTTATAATTAAAGTGAAAAGTCATATTCATCAAGTTTTGAGTCAGGGTAAAATGGTCATTTTATCAAAAGTCGAGGAGGAAGCATCAGTGTTGCTACGAAGCTTACCCAAGGAAGCATCAGTGTTGCTACGAAGCTTACCCAAGGAAGCATCAGAGTGCTAATGCATTATTATGTTTTTCGTGAAAATAGGTGGAAGTTGTATATATGGCAGTCACACTACACTTCCAAATATGTGGAAAAGGGCTTAATACATATATGGGGAGGGGACATTTTGGCTTAGCCATGCTTAGAAAAATGCTTATCAGGAAAGATAAATTTGAGTTAGTCATGCTTATCCATGCTTAGCGGAAAATATACATTTGTCTTATCCATGCTTAGACATGCTTAGCGGGAAAGATACATTTAGGTTAGCCATGCTTAGTCATGCTTAGCAGGAAAGATACATTTGCCTTAGACATGCTTAGTTATGCTTAGCGGGAAAAATCCATTTGGGTTATCCATGCTTAGCGGGAAAGGTACATTTGGGTTAGCGATGCTTATACATCCTTAGCCGTGCTTATACATGCTTAGCCATGCTTAGGTACATTTGGGTTAGCCATGCTTAGGGAAAAGATACATTTTGGTTAGCCATGCTTAGCGGAAAAGATACATTTGTCTTAGCCATGCTTAGACAATGCTTAGCCGCCCTTAACCAAGATAGTTATCTTTAGCTTTGATGATTAGCCGATGGAGTTTGAATGATATGAAAGCATCATTAATCCGTGTTGTTTACTCGAGAATACATATTTGCATACTAAGTGGCATTAGCATGTATAATCTAGTATATACCTTGTGAAAGTCCTCTGGCCTATATGGACTAGGCTTTGCTTGGCCTTTGGCCTTGCTACATGGGTTGGGAATTGTTAGACGCAGATTTTATATGCCTAAGCATATACTTTCAAAACGGTTGGTCATTGGCATCGATGTTGGCTTTACCTTAATATGCTTAAGTTGCTTGTCCCATTTGAAATGACCATTTTCAGATGAACTACGACCATGCTTGATCTCTGCATGGTACGGGTTGGGTACGTAGGCATCCGCAATGTACTGCATTTATGGTCCATCATCTTGTCGCTCATATCATCTGATTTGGAGGTGATTGCGACACTTTGGTAACTCATATCACCTGGATCGACAATGCAAAACAAGAGATGATTGTTACCACACTTGATGAGGTAGTTTCAACTCATTTATCGGATGTTCATACTTGCTATCAAGCTATACGACATGAATGGCATATGCCTGGTTGCCGCACTCTTAGAAAGAACAAGATCAGTGCATGCACCCAGCGCATAGTCGAAACATAGTTAAGGAAACAAATAGTAGGTCTGCAATGACCTTTGTGCTAGTCCAAGGCATGAATTAATCCTGGAAAATACAAACAAGTAGGTGATGCATGCTAAAGGCATCACCATTGGCTTATATAACCATTTCATCCTTAGCAGAACAAAGGGCAAGTTGGGACTAATGTGAATCTACGTATGGAAACTACGTTTCGAGTATCATGCTTATAAAGCATGCTTGGAAAGATAAATCGACGTGCATTTTCCTGGTATGTCATGATGTTTTGTCACTTCAGAGTGGCGCATCGGTGAATTCTAAAGAATCCTCTTTTGGAAAGGAACGAAACTAGGCATTTCAATTCGAGTGTCGCATCGGGGAGTTCTGGCCTTCGCGGCATTGCTCCGGAGGCGGAATTTTTCTTAAGCACATTTCCATATATTTGGAAGTGTAGGGTTGGTGCCATATACCAACTTCCACTTACTTTCACGACAAACATAACAGTGCATTAACACTCTAATGCTTCCTTGGGTAAGCATCCTCGATTTTTGGTAAAATGAATATTTTAACCCTGATTCAAAACTTGATGAATATGAATTTTCACTTTAATTATAAAATGATATTTTTGCCCCTGATATATAAAATTACAATTTTACCCCTGATCTAAAAATTTACCTAAAATGATTATTTTTTTCTTTGTCAAAAATCCTTCATTAATACCAGGGTAAAAGTCATACGAAAAATACGGGTGTTACACTATTACACCTGATAGATACATTTTTGTGTCTAATTTTCTATCAACTTTTATAGTGTTGGAACTCATTTTATACTAATATTGTGTTTTTATGTATTTGTAGGATTCCGGAAAATAAACATTGTTGGAAAAATTGGCTCGAAAAAATACTAAAGGCAACCAAAAATTGTTAAAGGCACCCATGAAGAATTACTAAAGGCACCCGTACATTGGATGAGGGCACCCACCTCATTTAATTCAAATTTTGAAATAGGCGGGAAAATCATTTCAAATACGTGAATATTCTGTATTGATTTTGATTGATATTTTCACGTGTTTTCTGGGATTTAAATCAGAGATTACTCTTGTGTGAGTTGTACATGACCGAAATATACCTGAAATCAATCAAGAATCAATCAAAATAATCACGGGAAAGATATCAGGGAAGAATATTTTTTTTTTTCTCTCTCGGGTTTAATCTCTCCGGATTGATTGAATTATACTCTTGGGTCTGATTTTAATTTCTCAGGATTGCTATCTCATTACTACTTATTGACCATCATAGATGATGGAAAGAAAATCTGGAAGACATCAGAAAAAAAGGATCGAAAATTGAAGAAATATCACACCGAGTATTAACTCCTGTTAATGAAAAATCCTTGAAGATTTATTGGTCTGGAGTGTATATAAAGGTTGGGGTTAAGCCATAAAAACATCAGAGAGTATTGGGGAGAGCTTAGAATACGCAGAGAAGCCATAGAAATCAAAACAGACAAATTCTGCTGCTGCTACTGTGAGAGAGAAGAAGAAGAACATAAAGCTGGTGAGAAGCGTCGCTGATAGTGTTGCTGAAGCTGTCGTATTTCAACAGCCAGAAGTCCGTACTTTTCTTCCATTTTCTTTTCTTTCTTCGTGTAACGCAGAAAACACTTCTCTGTAACGCTTATAAGCGTATCAAATATCCTATGTTACTATTATTTCACTATTGTAAGCACCATTTGAGCAATGAAATATATTTTTGAGGGTTTTTCCAATATAATCAGGAGCTAAACCCCGTCTCTGAGGCGACGGAAGAAGCTAATTTTCCAAGGATTATGTGGTAATGTTTTATTTAATTAATTTATGCAATTCATTTATGATTAGTTGCCTTGGTTAAAAATTGATTTAATGATTTTTGTTAAGCAATTGTGATTCCGTTAGATGGTACATGCTTTGGCCTAGGTTTTAGATGTTCCATGCTTTTGTTATACAATTGTTATTTTGAAAATCTACTTTTTGCAATAATTTAGAATCAAATTAAATGTTAGAATTGCATAATTATAATTATTGATTTTAATCACTTTAAAATTGGAAAATAGTGGAATCCTAGCCTCAGTTTACTCTCAATCTTGTTATAAATTTTATTTGAGTTTTCCTATTTTTAGTCTTAGAAATTAGATTTAAAAACAAATCTTCACAAGTCTTAAACGAACCATTATTTACCACTATTACGAAAACCATCAATTTTTGGCGGCGGCGACGCGGAATTGTTTTTAGATTTTTTTTTAGGTTAATTAGTTTAGTTAGATTTTTTTATTTTTTTTTTATTTTTCTTAGTTGTTCTATTTTACGTTTTTGGGTATTTTCTTTGTATTACAGGTTTTGGATCAAAAAGAAATTGGAGCTAAAGATTATATTGATTGATTAAAGACTTGGAGTCAAAGACAAAGCGAAAAGAATGGAAAAAGAAGACAAGATTTTTTTAGTTAATTTTTTAATTTCTTTTAGGGTTTTTATTTTTCTTTTTAGAAAATTGTATTAGGATATTCTTATTATTTTTGTAATTATTTATTTTTATTTATTTTTATTTTTCTTATTTTTGGACTTTGGACTTTGAACATTATTATTAATTTTTAAGCTCTACGGAAGGGTATTCAAATATAAACTGCAACAGGGAAGGACGACAATTACGATATTGTCTCGGCCCCTCGGGTTCGTACACTAACACAGGAGTTGGTGGTCCGATTCGACTACAACCGATTCATCCCCCGTCTGGTACGGGAGGTAAGACTCGATCAACCCACGAATCCCCTGCAAGTGGGTTTATTGTATTCCTTCGTATGCATATATGTTGAGGAATTGAATACGAAATTTAATTTCTAGTAAAGGGCAGAAACTGGCCATATAAGATAAGGGTTAGGATTTCATCACCGTATCCTTTCTGCCCGATTTAGGAACACGTTACCTAGCGCGAACCTAAGCCTAAAATTTGACTAGAAAAAGACCTATAGGGTATCGAGCTTATTGGAAAATCATTCAAAAAGGACTGTATTGGTTACTTTATTAGCGTAACTCAAGGTTCAAGAAGATTATTTTAAGTTGATTAGAGCCGCCTTGTAACCCCAAAGAGACAGGGTTATCAAAGCTCTTTAGAGCTTATCCTGTTTCTCTTCGAATTAATCTAATTCGGATCGTTCTAAGAGATTCGCTAAAATTGTAACTAGTTGCCTTTTGGTAGAATAAAAGCTGGTCTAGAAACAATTTAAGTGGAGCCATCATGCTTTTTGTTTGCTAGATTCAATAAGTTTGATTTGGTTGAGTCGGTCTTGTTTGTGTTTGCTTAGAATTTCCTTCCGATTAGGAGTTATTGCATTCCCAGTGAGCATTCCTGGAGAAGATATTCTATTGGTCATTTGATCAGTGACGGAAATAGAAACTCTGCCTTTGAAATTGAGAATTTAGGAAACCATTCTTTTGAGAGACGAAACTTTAGTTTTGAGAATTTGTCTCTCAGTGAGGAAGTTATTCCTAATTTTCTAATTGTGCCAGAAATGAGAACCTTGAAAGATTTGTTGAATCCTACTAGGACCTCTCGTCCATCATGTATTAAGTTAGCTGAAACTCAAGCAAACTATGAGTTTAAACCTGGGACCATACAGATGCTCCCACTCTTCTTAGGAAAAGAAAATGAAAACCCTTACTTTCACATTATGGGTTTTGAAGAAATATGTAGTACCCTAAGTATTCACAACATGTCTGATGAAGCTTTGAAACTTAGGTTATTTCCTTTTTCCCTAAGAGACAAGGCAAAATCTTGGTTATATAGTTTGCCATCTGAATCCATCGAGACATATAAACAACTTACCACTGCCTTTTTATCTAAATTTTTCCCTAGGCACAAAATATCATCTATTAGGCAGGAGATTTCCACATTCATGCAGCAAGAGGGAGAATCTTTGTATAGATATTTGGAAAGGTTCAACGATTTAGTAGAACAATGTCCCCAACACGGTTAAGAAAAGCTTAGACTAGTCTAGATCCTTTATGAAGGGCTAGACTATCCCACAACGACCATGGTTGAGTCATTGTGTTCAGGGAATTTAGAGAGTAAAACTATTGATGAGGCAATGACATTTTTGCATGAAATTGCCAAAAAGACCCATCAATGGGAATGTAGTAAGGAACCCCAGAGAAAAATTCTACTGAGCAGAGGTAATGTCAATAGGGTAGATGGAATTCTTGAATCAGATGCCAAAATTACAGTTATAGCAAAAAGGTTAGAAGCCTTAGAATTAAGTCAATCTAGTCGTGGAATAGAGCCCAAGTCATATTGGGAAGGACAGACTGTTGAAGAGCAAGCTCGTTCTCTTTACAATAACACTAGATATGATAGCCGTCAGAAGTTTGACCCATATTCAGAAACCTATAACCCTGGTTGGAGAAACCATCCAAATTTTTCTTGGTCTAAGGGCCAAAATCAAGGTCATTCTAGTAACCCTCAGGTTCCACCAGGTTTTGGTTATACTAAGAATTCTTCTGGTCCAACACAATTTCAAAGCCCTTCAAGAAGATCATGAGTTTAAAAGAGTCTCTCACCTTTTTATCTCATAACACTTCTCAGTTTCAGAAATCGGTTGAACAAAGTTTAGAAGACAATAAAAAGATGGTCCATGCTAACTCTAAGGCTATTTACGATTTACGAACCCAGTTTAGTCAGTTGAGTGAGTCTTTGAGAGAAAAAGGCAAGTTCCATAGTCAACCACAAACCAACCCTAAAGGAGTTCATGAGTTATCTTCTGACCATGTGAATTTAATTAAAACCCTTAGGAGTGGTAGAGTAATAGACAATAAGGTAACCTTCCCCGATAGTGAACATGTTGTAGTTCACCCTTCTGAGCCTATAGTTGAAGAGACTGATAAAGTCTCTAAAAAGTCCAATGCGGTTCCCGCTGAGCCAGATTTTGTGCCCAAAGCACCATTCCCACAACTTCTAGTACAAACTAGGAAGGAATCCAACTTTAATGATATATTGGAGATTTTTAAGCAAGTTAACATTAATCTTCCTTTATTAGGTGCAATTAGGCAGATTTCTACTTATGCCAAGTTCCTTAAGTATCTTTGTACGCGAAAGCGAAAGCTTAGTGTACATAAAAAATCCTTTATAGCTAGTCATGTGAGTTCAATTATCCAGAACAACACAACTCCTAAGTACAAAGACCTAGGTTCCCTTACCATTTCTTGCACCATAGGTAACTACAATTTGGAGAAAGCGTTACTTGACTTAGGAGCTAGTGTGAATTTACTTCCATATCATGTGTACCTCTAGCTAGGACTTGGTGGCATAAAACCTACCCAGATGACACTTCAGTTAGCTGATAGGTCTGTAAAAATTCCTCGTGGTATTGTCGAAGATGTTCTTATTGAGGTCGATAGGTTTATTTATCCTTGTATTTTGTTATCCTAGATACCCAACCTGTTCCTGACCCAGAAAACCAGATACCTGTGATATTAGATTGCCCGTTTTTAGCTACATCTAATGCGATCATTAACTGTCGAAATGGTATTATGAATTTCTCTTTTGGTAATATGACTATTGAACTGAATATTTTCCATATTAATAAGCAACCCTCTGAGTTATATGACACGTGCATTGAAGAGGTGAACATGATAGGAACATTAGTTCAAGAGTCATTACCAAACATATTATCTGAAGATACACTAGAGAATTATTTAACCCATTTTGGCTTAGATTTTGACGATATTAGCACCATTGATCAAGTGTATGCTCTGTTAGACTCAAGCCATGTATTAGACACTGGTAGATGGAAAGATAAGTTCGAAGCACTACATGTTTCTAATTCTACCTTAATTCCTTCTTTCGAAGAGCCTCCTAAGTTGGACCTCAAACCATTGCCAGATACTCTGAAATATGTGTTTTTAGGCCCATCCGAGACTTTACCTGTAATTGTAGCATCTAACTTGGATACTGATCAGGAAAGTAGGCTAGTGACTGTACTTCAAGACAAGAAGGAAGCTTTAGGTTGGACCTTAGCATACATTAAGGGTATAAGTCCTACTATTTGTATGCATCATATTCATTTAGAGGATGACACCAAACCTTCTAGGGAGATGCAACATCGATTGAACCCTAATATGAAAGAAGTAGTTCGAACCGAGGTGCTTAAGTTGTTAGATGCGGGTATTATCTACCCCATTTCAGATAGTAAGTGGGTCATCCCCGTTCAGGTTGTTCCCAAGAAATCAGGTATCATTGTAGTCCAGAATGAAAACAATGAATTAATCCCAACCCGAGTAACCACGGGGTGGCATGTTTGTATTGACTATATAAAATTGAACAAGGTCACAAGGAAGGACCACTTTCCCCTTCCTTTCATCGACCAAATGCTAGAGCGATTATCTGGACATAGTCATTATTGCTTGTTAGATGGTTACTCTGGTTATAATCAGATTTTTATTGCCCCAGAAGACCAAGATAAAAATACTTTTACCTGTCCCTTTGGAACCTTTGCGTATAGACGCATGCCTTTCGAGTTGTGTAATGCACCCGCTACTTTTGAACGTTGCATGATGAGTATATTTTCTGACATGGTAGAACGGTTTTTAGAGGTCTTTATTGATGATTTTTCTGTGTTTGGTTCATCGTTTGATGAGTGCTTGCATCATTTGACATTAGTGTTGACTAGATGTAAGGAAAAGAATTTAGTGCTTAATTGGGAGAAATGGCATTTTATGGTTCGATCAGGAATTGTTTTTATCGTATCTTCTAAGGGAATAGAGGTAGACAAAGCCAAAGTTGACCTTATTAAGAATTTACAGGTCCCTAAAACCGTAAGAGATATTAGGTCATTCTTAGGGCATACAGGTTTTTATCGTCGATTTATTAAGGATTTTAGCTTGATTTCTGGACCTCTATGCAATTTGCTTTAAAAGATGTTAAGTTTGTCTTTCATGATGCTTGTTTAGAGGCTTTTGATAAGCTTAAGACTTTACTCACTACCGCCCCCATAGTCCAGGCACCTAACTGGAACCTACCATTTGAAATCATGTGTGATGCTTCATATTTTGTTATTGGTGTTGTGCTAGGTCAACGAGAGAACAAATTACTTCATGTGATTTACTATGCTAGCAAAACTCTGAATGATGCCCAGATTAACTACACCACCACAGAAAAGGAATTGTTAGCTATTGTTTTTTTCTTAGACAAGTTTAGATCCTATCTCTTAGGTTCTAAGGTCATAGTCTTTACTGATCATGCTTCTTTGAAGTATCTTATGTCCAAGAAGGATACTAAACCTAGATTGATTAGATGGATCCTTTTGTTGCAAGAGTTTTCTCTAGAAATTAGAGACAAAAATGGTGTTGAAAATATAGTAGCAGACCACTTGTCTAGGCTTGTCTTTGATTTCCCTGATGATTCCCCTCCTGTGAGGGATAGTTTCCCTGATGAACAACTTTTCCTTGTTTCCCAGTTGCCTTGGTATGCGAATATAGTGAATTATCTTGTTACTGGTCGAATGCCCCAACATTGGGGTAAACAAGATCGTTCTAGGTTTTTAGCCGAGGTTAAGCATTTCTTTTGGGATGATCCTTATCTGTTTAAGTATTGTCCAGACCAGATTATTAGGAGATGTATACTTGAGAGTGACCATTCCAATATTATTTCCTTTTGTCATGATCATGCTTGTGGGGGTCATTTTAGTACTAAGAAAACCGCTGCTAAGATATTGCAGTGTGGATTCTATTGTCCTTCGTTATTTAAAGACACTCACCATTACTGTGTTATTTATGAGCGTTGCCAGAAGTTAAGAACAATTTCCCGTATAAATATGATGCCTTTGAACCCTATTCTAGTTATTGAGGTCTTTGACGTGTGGGGCATTGATTTTATGGGTCCTTTTCCTAATTCTTTTGGTTATTTACATCCTTGTTGTTGTAGATTATGTGTCTAAGTGGGTTGAGGCGTTTTCGTTTAGAACAAATGACCACAAGGTTGTGGTCTCGTTTTTGAATGATAACATATTTGCACGTTTTGGTACACCACGGGCTATAATTAGTGATGGAGGGTCGCACTTTTGTAATCGACCATTTAGGCTTTTGATGAAGAAATATGGTATTACCCACAAAGTAGCTACCCCATATCACCCACAGACTAGTGGTCAAGTAGAGGTTTCCAACAGGGAGATAAAACGTATTTTAGAGAAAACAGTTAATCCTAATCGGAAAGACTGGTCATTGAGGCTTACTGATGCCTTATGGGCTTACCGTACTGCGTTTAAGACCCCCATTGGAATGTCACCTTATCGTCTAGTTTTTGGCAAGGCATGTCACCTACCCGTCGAGATAGAGCATATAGCATATTGGGATGTAGCAACTTAACTTTTTGCTTGACAAGGCAGGAGCTTACAGGAAGCTCCAGCTCAATGAGTTGGAAGAGATTCGTAGAGATGCATACGATAGTGTTAAGGAGTGTAAGAACAAAATGAAACTTGTGCATGATAGAAATATTTTAAAGAAAGTCATTTTCTCCGGGTCAAAAAGTTCTTCTATATGATACCCGTTTGCATCTATTCCACGGGAAGTTGCGCTCTCGGTGGACGAGTCCTTTTTATAGTCCGTACGGTTTTTTCCTCATGGTGTTATTGAGATTGAGACACTGGATGGTAGTAGTTCTTCAAAGGTTAACGGTCAGAGATTAAAACCCTTTTTAGAGCCTTTTCCTGTAGGTGATATTGAGGAGGTCCCTTTGGAGGACCCTGCTTACCTTGATTGACCATCAAGGATGTTGTTGTACATTAGTAAGTTTTTGTAGGTTTTTGTTTTTATTTTTCTGTCTTATTCTCCAAAGAAGGATTGCTACGCTTAGCGCAGGTACTATCTTTCTGACTTACCTCTTTATTCCTCTAGTTACCTATATTTTTTGTATTGCACTTTAATTTGAAACATTGAGGACAATGTTAGGTTTAAGTTTGGGGGTAAGGGAGAAAATTTTAGTTGAAATAATAAAACTCCAAACTTTAGAAACTTGTGAAAAATTCAGGGTGACACTAACCATTCTAGGTAGATGGAAACTTAGCTCTTTTTCTATAAGAATTGGTGTGCCCATCTAAATGGTCTATTCATAAAAGAATTCCTAGCTCAAGTGTTAGAAATAACATGATAGTTGTCACCATATCTCGGAATCTATCTTAACCATATCACCTTCTGTTTTTATTTTTGCAATTTTTGTGTTTCTCTAAGTGATTTGGTGGGCACCAGTATCAAATTGTTATCACCGCCAGGATGAAGTGTTTGAGATCAAGCCCCATTATTGTATTAGTTAGACCAAAAAGAAAAAGAAAAAAAAAAGATTGACACTTTGGTAGCAATATATGTGTGTTCTCCCTGTCTTCGTCGCCTAAGCAATCGTGGAATGCAGGATCCATGAGAACTTTCATGTACGATGCTGATAAGGAGCATGCGCTTGGATTCATTTGATCCAATCATGTTGTCAAAACATTTAAAATATTTTCAATAAATCGACCTCTAGGACCCTTGTATATACCAGCTGAGTCGATATTAGTTTAAGGAATAAGACTAGTGGGAGTGTATCTCAAGCCATTCATCCTGGTACCGACCTTCAGACAGATATGGGAAATACCGTTCACCTTAGTCAACACGCGCAAACTTTATTTTGTCTATATCCATCTTCTAAATCTTTCCATGTGATTGTACTTTGATAGATTCTGAGTATCGTGGCTGAACAACTATTTAAGTAGAGTTTTGAATTCTTGTATGAATTTTAGCACGCTGAGTGAAAATTCGTGTACATCAATTGGACTGATTCTTATATGCAAAGAATTTAGTATGCCAACTAAATAGTTTGTTTAGTGTCTATCCTCAATCGTTCACAGGCAGCTAGAATTTGGAGTAAAGGTAGGTACACCTCTTGTAAACCCTCACGAGACTACAACTCGTCCGATAGAGACACCTATGGGTTTAAAGGCTTATTGCACACGCTAAGTGCGTTCGCGATGCCTGCGAAAGTGAGTTAGGATTTCCCATATTAGATTTGCTCGAGGACTAGCAAATAATAAGTTTTGGGGTATTTGATAGACACATTTTTGTGTCTAATTTGCTCTCAAAATTTATAGTGTTGGAACTCATTTTATACTAATATTGTGTTTTAATGTATTTATAGGTATTTTCGGAAAATAAACATTGTTGGAAAAATTGGCTCGAAAAATTACTAAAAGTACCCAAAAAGTGTTAAAGGCACCCCATGAAGAATTACTAAAGGAATTCGTACATTAGATGAGGGAACCCACCTCACTTAATTCAAATTTTGAAATAGGCGGGAAAATCATTTCAAATACGTGAATATTTGTATTGATTTTGATTGATATTTTCACGTGTTTTCTGGGATTTAATCAAGAATATACCTGAAATCCCAGAGATAACTCAAGAATCAAGAATATACGTGAATAAACATTTTTCAGAGATTACTCTTTGTGAGTTGTACATGACCGAAATATAACTGAAATCAATCAAGAATCAATCAAAATAATCACGGGAAAGATTTCAGGGAAGACTATTTTTCTCTCTCTCTCGGGTTTAATCTCTCGGGATTGATTGAATTATACTCTTGGGTCTGATTTTAATTGCTCAGGATTGCTATCTCATCACTACTTATTGACCATCAGAGATGATGAAAAGAAAATCTGGAAGACAGCAGAAAAAAAGGATCGAAAATTGAAGAAATAGCACACCGAGTATTATCTCCTGTTAATGAAAAATCCTTGAAGATTTATTTGTCTGGAGTGTATATATAGGTTGGGGTTAAGCCATAAAAACATCAAAGAGTATTGGGGAGAGCTTAGAATACGCAGAGAAGCCATATAAATCAACACAGACAAGTTTTTCTGCAGCTACTGTGGATGAGAAGAAGAAGAACATAAGGCTTGTGAGAAGCGTCGCTGATAGTATTGCTGAAGCAGTCGTATTTCAACAGCCAGAAGTTCGTACTTTTCTTCCGTTTTCTTTTCTTTCTTCTGTAACGAGAGAACACTTCTCCGTAACGCTTATAAGCGTATCAAATATCCTGTGTTACTATTATTTCACCATTGTAAGCACCATTTGAGCAATGAAATATATTTTTAAGGGTTTTTCCAATATAATGAGGAGCTAAACCCCATCTCTGAGACGACGGAGGAAGTTAATTTTCCAAGGATTATGTGGTAATTTTTTATTTAATTAATTTATGCAATTCATTTATGATTAGTTGCCTTGGTTAAAAATTGATTTAATGATTTTTATTAAGTAATTGTGATTCCGTTAGATGGTACATGCTTTGGCCTAGGTTTTAGATGTTCCATGCTTTTGTTATACAATTGTTATTTTGAAAATCTACTTTTTGCAATAATTTAGAATCAAATTAAATGTTAGAATTGCATAATTATAGATATTGATTTTAATCACTTTAAAATTGGAAAATAGTGGAATCCTATCCTCAGTTTAGTCTCAATCTTGTTATAAATTTTATTTGAGTTTTCCTATTTTTAGTCTTAGAAATTAGATTTAAAAACAAATCTTCACAAGTCTTAAATGAACCATTATTTACCACTATTACGAAAACCATCAACACCCTTCAAAGAACTTTGTCCCGAAGTTCAACTCAAAAACTATTGTGGGAAAGCTTCATCGATTTGGATTTCCTGCGCATATGTCCCGTACCATGATATGCAGAAATCCTGTAAGGGTCCCAATGTTTGTTATGGACACGGATTAGGACCTTTTGAATATACGTCACATGTCCGTCAATGGGTACCCATTCCGAAACCGAACCCGGTGGTTTCGGGTCCGATTCGGGTCCTAAATTGGACCGATTAGCAACTTAAGACCCGAAGGGTATTACCCGATTGGACCCGAAATCTTAACGGGTCCAATCGGGTATACCCGGCGGGCACCCGCGGGTATCGGGTATCCTTTTATTTCATTCTTTTATCAAAATTGAAAGATTTTTACTAGGTTTGACTTTGATTTTTTCTCATTTTCCATTTTTCTCTTATATTTAATCTTTATTTTGGACATTAATAAAGAAATAACAATAAGCTTGTAAACGCATAATTTGAATTAAAGCAAAAAATAAGAAGATACCAAGATTTTATGAAAAAATTGATAGTTTTTCAGTACCCAACGGGTATTGGAACCAACGTGTACCCGAGTTTTTCAACAAGTTCGGTTCTGGGTCCACAAATTTAGGAACCGGACCCGACTTAAAAAAGTCGGGTCAGGGTTCAGTTGTACCAGGAAGGACTCGGACCCATTGAAAACCCTATCGCATACCCAGGAATCCTAATAGGGTCCACAACTTGTCGTAAACAAGGTTTGAGGTCTTCTGAGCATCTGTTCCATACCGCATACCCATGGATCCCAAAAGGGCTTGCATCCCACTTCTTTGGCAATTGAGTTTGTTTCTCACAGTACTATGTTAAATATTGCTTGTCATATTTGATGAACCCTTACCACTATCGTGAACTTTGGGGACTCTTGAGTGTTATGGTATGGGACGTGCACTTAGAATACCGTGTTGAGAAATCCTTTTTTTATTCCTGAGCATGTGGTATGGGACACATGTTTAAGGATCCAAATCGATTTTCTCGGTGGTGTTGTAAGCCTTTATGGGATCCATCGGTATGCGGTATGGGACGTATGCTCATAACGTCTCAATCGGTGTTTACGGAAAATTATGGACCCTATTTAAGATTCATGGGAATGTTGTATAGGACGTATATTCAGAAAGTCCTAATCCGTGTTCATAACAAACGTTGGGACCCTTACAAGATTTTTGCATATCATGGTATCTCACATATGCGCAGGAAATCCAAATCGATGAAGTTGTCCATGATAGTTTTTGAGTTAAACTTCGGGACGAAGTTCTTTGAAGAGTGTAATAGTGTAACACCCGTATTTTTCGCATGACTCTTACCCTGGTATTGATGGTGGATTTTTGATAAAGGGTAAAACAATCATTTTAGGTAATTTTTTCAGATTAGGGGTAAAATACTAATTTAACACACAAGGGGCAAAACGATCATTTTATAATTAAAGTGAAAAGTTATATTCATCAAGTTTTGAGTCAGGAGTAAAATAGTTATTTTACCAAAAGTCGAGGATGCTTACCCAAGGAGGCATCAGTGTTGCTACGAAGCTTACCCAAGGAAGCATCAGAGTGCTAATGCACTATTATGCTTGTCGTGAAAGTAGGTGGAAGTTGGTATATGAGACCAACCCTACATTTTCAAAATATGTGGAAATGTGCTTAAGATATATATAGGGAGGGGACATTTTAGCTTAGCCATGCTTAGTGGGAAAGATACACTTGTCTTAGCCATACTTAGACAATGCTTAGACATGCTTAGCGGGAAAGGCACATTTGGGTTAGCCATGCTTAGTCATTCTTAAACATGTTTAGCGGGAAAGATACATTTTTCTTAGCAATGGTTAGACAATGCTTAGACATGCTTAGCGGGAAAGATATATTTGGGTTAGCCATGCTTAGCGAAAATGGTACATTTGGGTTAGCCATGCTTAGACGTGCTTAGCCAAATGCTTAGACATGTTTAGCGGGAAAGGTACATTTGGGTTAGCCATGCTTATACATGCTTAGCCATGTTTAGCGGGAAAGATACACTTGGGTTAGCCATGTTTCGTCATGTTTATCCATGATTAGCGGGAGAGATACATTTGTCTTAGCCATGCTTACACATGCTTACTCGCCCTTAACAAAGATAGCTATGTTTCTTTATTTAAACAAGAACATACTTGTGAATAAAAAAGAAACCTTTATCCAATATTCTCATAACTATGATTTGCTCGTTTTATTCTTGTTTGCTTCTAGTTTTAGTTTAGTATAATTTTTATAAAATCGGAAAAATTCCCCTTGTTTTACATAACAAAAAAGAACAACCCATACTTCTCTATGGAAATGAATCTTTCTTACCATTGTTTCATATAAATCTTGAGTGGTGAGAAAGCAATAAATTAATTCTGACGGATACGATACCGGTCAAATGTTGTTTATTTGTTTGTGGTTTTCTCAGGTATTGAGAAAATGTTCATTTGATGTTGAGCTATGAAATCGAGTATTGATTAAATTTAAGTAGATCTTCCAGCTTGAATTAATAATCTTTCTTGCCACTTATGTAATTTGTATTTCATTTTCTCAATAGAGATTCCAAAACATCTCTCCTTCTTTCTAGAAGTGAAAAGGTTTACACCCAGAAACTTCTCATTTAGTTCCATTTGTTTCATTTGCAGCATTCCAAATATATATTTTTTGATGGTGGATTTTTGACAAGGGCTAAGAATGCCCTTTTCCAAGCAGCAGAAACATAAAAATATTCGTGCATACTTCTGACTTTGTCTCAAAGTACGAGTCTTGTACTTCGACATATATTCCTCGAGAGAATTAAGAAAACAATCTCTACGTATAGCTAAAGGTGCTCTATATTTATCCCGTAGCCACTCTAAATATATAATTAAGCCATATCAAACTAGTCTCAAGTCGGATAACTTCCACGGTTGAATTTCTTGAACTTGTTCTATGTGCACGTCAAAATTCAAATTCTTATTTGAACAACATCAATAAAAAAATTGTATACAAAATAGGAATAACATCTAAATGGCATCTTCAATCTAGCCATAACACCGTCTCTCTTAGGAGCGTCGTTATCCTAGCACCATCCTTCAAGCAAGCATCTCATCCCTAGCTCTGATCCTTGAGGAAGCATCATGCCTTAAAGATCAATCCTTGAGGAACCGTCATGCCTTCAAGACTAATCCTTGAGGACACGTCTTGGCTTGAAGACCGATCCTTGAGGACGCGTCTTGGCTTGAAGACCGATCCTTGATGATGCTTCTTGGATTGAGGACCATCCCTGAGGAAGCGTCATGACTTGATGACAATTCCTTGAGGGAGCGTTAGCTAACAAGACTTAGGCTTTGAATAACTGGTTTAACATGATTTATTACTTTTTTGTTGCAGCATTTGTGAGAATTTTATTAAAGCCTTCCACATAAAGGATAAAAATATAAGGTGATATTGAGCCACCCTGTCTTAGTCCTCTTGAAGAAGTAAATGATTGTAAAGGTGAGAAATTTAACAAGACAGAAATCTTAGAAGTACTAATAGTAGTATAAATCATGTTGCACCATTTCGTCAAAATACTCATAATCTTAAGAACTTGCACATGGAAATTTCACTCCATTCTATCAAAGGCTTTGGCCATGTCCAGCTTTACTCCTATGACTGAAGAAAAAGCTTTTGTTATCTTTATCTAGTGCATCATTTCATGTGCTATAATTGTATTGTCATGGATGTTTCTGCAAGGAAGAAAAACAACTTGCCAAGGAGAGATGATTTACGGAAGTAGTGGGTTTTAATATTGAAACAATAAGTTTTGCTATGATCTTGTATGAAATGTTGCATAAAATGATGGGTCTAAATTCCTCAAGATTTGAAGGACACTCTGCTTTTGGAATAAGAACTTGGAAGTTTCATTTATCTGGTAAGGGAAAGTTCTATTTTTTAAAAAACTCTGGATTAAATCTGTAACGTCAGTGCCAATAATTTTCCAGTTATGCTGATAGAATCGTATCCATCTGACCCAAGAGAAGCCCCAGACTTAATCTTGAAAACTATATCTCTAAATTTTTCAGATGAAGGAATTTTTTCAAGTATCAAATTCTCTAAATTTTTCAGCTGAAGGAATTTGTGCAAGTATCAAATTCTCTACTTTAGTAATGCAAGGTGTGATGAGTTGAAAAAGGTCTTCATTGATAGAAATATTCTGTGAAGTAGTAATAAAGAAAAAATTATTATTTAATAGTTGTTGTAGATCTTCTCTTTTGAACACCCAGGGGCCTTGTTTGTTTCGAAAATAATCTATATTGTTTCTTTCTTTTCTAAAGTAAGATTCATGCTATAAAATTCAAGAATTTATATCCTCATTTTGAGAATATTTTATCCATACTGCTGAAAAGATAATGTAATTTCATTATAACCAGAAGTTTAACCCCTAATCCATCCTTCCAAAGTAGAGCAGGACCACCATATTTTTTTAACAGGATTCCAACATTATATGTTAGGATAGGCTAAATTTTAGACATATATATAATGAGAATAATTTATAGCCTATAAATATAAATTTCTATATCAAAAACTCACCATTTAGATACTTTATTTAGACAGTTTATAGGAGTAACCCAGAATTAGTTAAATAACCTTTCATCTAAATAAATTTTTTTTCCTTTTTAAAAAACAGTTGTTAATTGAATAATACCTAAAATTATTCCTAAAATAACTCTTTTTCACTTTGTTCTTTACCGTGTTCATATGACTATATTCTTCATTAATAACCTAAACTTATCATCGCCCACCAGGAAACCAAATATCACCATTGTTACATAGCTTTACTCTTTAACAAAATATTTAACTAAATATTAAACCATTATTCTAAACTAAATTTTTTATCGTCGACCAGAAATTTTTTCCCCTTATTTAGAAATTAAAACTGTAATCTTTAGCAAGCTTCTTCACCGTTAAAAAATTCAAATTATCACACAACGTGATCACCGTTGTTATTTCATGATCAAGTGATAACATAAAAAACAAGGCAAGGTAGTTGCAATTGGTTAGTCATCTGATAACATTCATATAACTAGCCATGTTAGTACTTTAAAATTCTGAACAGTTTTTGGTGCTCTTATTATTACGATTGCATATTCGAATTATCACCCATTCATTCATTCATTTTATTTTATTTTTACTTCCATTAAGAATGATATTGTTGTTTTTCTAATAGTCCATTTTTCTCTCTCAATTTTTTTGTGTTGTTTTGAATTCGTGAGTGCAATATGGTTGGGTGAGTAACTTCTTTATCTTAGTTTGTTGATCTTTATCTATTGTAAAATATCTCCATGAATTTTCCGTTTCATTAAGTAAATTGCAATTAGAACACTTCTCTGGTCACTATGCCAGTAAGACCTTAAGCTTGAAAAAAGAAAATCAGGAATCAGGTGCTGATGGTTCTCCGCTTACATAATAAAATTTTCGTTTCTAAGTTTTCAAATATATGAACCTTAATGTACATATAAATGTTGCTAAATTTTCAATGCAGTCAACAGTGTAAAAGAATTGATACTGTTCCAGAAATTAATTTACAACAGACAATAACCGTTGGTAGCACATCGGGTGCTCAAAACATTAAAATGTAAGCCTATAGAACGTATATGCATAATTATTATTTTTTTAATTTTTTTTGGGTATTGGAAATAGTTTTAAATAATTTAATTTTTGTAGGTCGTCTGTTGGAGAAAACGATGTTATGTTAGAAGACGATATTATGTCGGATGATTCCGATAATGATGAAGTAGATTACGAAAATGACAACATACTAACGTGAACCAGATCCATACTCTTGGTACTAATGTACGCCATTTTCTAGAACAAATAATGTAAGTTCAATGTCGACATTACGGGGCATTGCAGTGGATGTCAAAAGAACTAACAAGTTCTTTTTTAATAAATCCAAAATTTGTACATGTTGTCTTTAATGAAAAATTAAACATCGATTACTCCGTGAACCACCTCCAGCCTTGAGAGAATGGTATGACGGAAACAACACCAAATTGATTTTATTTCGGAAAAATATTTGGGAATATAATGTGACAAACGTATTTACCAGCCTTGGATGCAAATTGGATGAAACAACTTTAAAAGGAAGAGGACCGAGACCTTTCTCGATGCATGGGGAGTTGAGACATTTGACCAGAGGAATTTTACCAGATCCTGGAAATGAGAGACGAGTTATTTACTCCCAGCTATACATATATGATCTTGCTTTTGCATTTTTTGTTCGCGGTGAACGAAATCCTGAGTCAAAAATAGATGTCCTTCAAACAATTCAAAATATTATTCTCCAATTCAATGTTTTTTATACCAAGTATCGCCCAACTTATGCAATTTTGAATCAGATGAGTCCGTTGGACAAGAATTTCAGAGTTTCCCTTCAGTATAACAACTCAACTGATAAAAGGCGTTATAATCTTCAGGTGGCTGACGAGATTGTGATTATCGTACAAGAAAAAAAGTTACAAACAGACTGGTATGCGAGATATTATGTTGCATTTGAGAGAAAACAACGGGTTAAAACAGATATCAGAGTGTCATCCTACATACTTGCCTTTACATTATGTTTTACTATTTCCTTATGGTGAGCCAGGATGGGCACCGACACTCAGGCAATGGGATGCGGCTACAGAAACCCATACGGAAACGAAATTATCTCAAATGGAATATTATAGTTACCGAATATTTGAACGTCCTACAGAATATTCCACCACCTTAAGAGCCGGAAAACTGTTTCAAGAGTTTTTAGTTGATGCATGGGCTGCTACGGAGCATAATAAATTGACATGGCTCAGATTCAACCAACCAACTTTGCATTCTGATCTCTACAATTGACATGGTAACCCTTTTATTTTACCATTTTTGCATACTGGGAGCAGAAGGCATATGTATGAGATATATCAGGATTCGATGGAGATTACACGATTTCACCACCATCCGGATATTTTTCTTACGATAACTGCAAATCCGATTTGGCTAGAAATAAGAAATGCACTTTTTCCCAATCAAAATACAGTTGATCGTCCTAATTTGGTGGCTCGCGTTTTTGAGCTGAAAAGAAACCGCCTGATGAAAGAAATAAAGGAAAATAAAATAAAATTTGGAACCGTTGTCGCCGATGTTTCTATGATCGAGTTTCAGAAACGCGGATTACCACACATGCATGCTCTTATATTTTTAAAAGATTCAGAAAAAATTCGTACGGCGGACATGGTTGATAAATTTGTTTCTGCTGAATTTCCTGATGAGAAAACTGATCCCTTACTATTTGATACCATTACCAAATGTATGGTTTATGGTCCATGTGGAGAACGAGATCCGGGTGCAGCATGTATGGCAAAAGGAAAATGTACGAAAGGGTATCCAAAGAAATACACAGAAACAACAACTTTGGACAAGGGTGGGTATCCAAGTTACCGTCGGTGTCAGGATGAAATAAAAGAAACTGTCAGAAACAACAAAAAGGCATACAATATTGATGTTGTTCTCTATAATCCATATCTGTCAAGAATGTTCATTTTCCACATCAATGTGGAAATATGTACGGGCATAAGAGCTGTAAAATATATTAACAAATACATTTACAAAGATGGTGACCGAGCTACGATGTTTACGGGAGAACATGAAGAGATTCAACAAACATAGATGAAAGGTACATTGGACTACCTGGGGATGTATGGCGTTTATTTGAGTACATACATGAAGAAAACACGAAAGTACAACGGTTGGCAGTTTATTTACCGAATAAGCAACGAGTTGTTTATAATACAAGGCGGTCAATGAGCTTGGTTCTACGAATTGTGCAGGAATATAGGAAGACTTTGATGGGTTATTTTGAATATTGTGATAAAAGTACAATGAATCCAGCCTATGCTTATCAAGAATTCCCGCAACACTTTGTATGGAGAAAAAAACAAAAGAGTGGAAAATCAGACAACAAGGGTTTGCAATTGGAAGGATGTATTTTGTTAGCCCTATGTTACTCATAAATGTTAGAGGTGCTAAATATTTAGACAGTTTGAATACTGTGAGTAATAGAGAAGTTGATGTACTGCATCAAACTTCCAAAGAGGCATGCATTGCACTAGGAATTTCAAGACATGATGGAGAATGGGAACATTGTTTTCAAGAAGCTGCGGTTATAAAAAATGGGAAATCAATCAAGAAAACTCTTTTGTATTATCCTAACAGAATGTAATCTATCAAAACCAGAGGTGCTATGGAAAAAATTTGGAAGGAAATTGATGCATGTTGTAGGTGCAATCAAATAGTGATATTATTTCCACTCAATTAAAGAATAATATATTGGAAGTCAAGTTTGTTCCCAAGAGAAACGAGGTGTTTGATTTGTCAAATGTCACAAAGGGGGATTTGTTTTAGGATTTTAGCAAAGTAAATAAGAAAGCAATTAAAAGTAAAGTTATAAGCAATTGAGAGAGATATGATCGAGGAATCCTTCTTCGTTACTAAACAATCATTGAATTAGTATATTCATCTACTTCCCGAAAATTGCTTATATCACTGGATACAAAATTTCTTGCCTACTAGATTCTATTCATCCTAACCACCTTGTAGTAGATCACTCAGGGTGTAATTTGGTTGAATGCTTTATATTTTGTGAATTTATAGTTTAATCCTAGCAGTTAGACTCTTAGATCAAGGTCCACTTACTAGTGTTGTTCATACACATGATTTCTCCAAAGAATCCCTCTGCAAGGTCTCATAATCTCTACTAGGGTACGAGTTACTGGACTATTAATTATCTCACAACTCAATACTAGCAATATATTAAATCAACAAATGAATTTAGTTGACCACCTAAGCAATCTATCAATCAATCATAAACATTCTTTATGGTATAAACAAACGATAATCATATGAAGAACTCAAAATATAATCATATATTAAATCAAATCATGTTTAGAACTTAGAATTCATCCTCAATAAATTAGGTTGTTAGCTACTCATGGATGTAGAAGCATCATTGTTATACATGTAAGAAAGTAGATAAGAAATCTTTACAATAATGTAATCACTCTGAAACCCTAGCTTTCTACTCTTGTGTTGTTCTCTCCTCCAAGACTTGAAAAGTAATGTAAAAAGGTGTCTTATTAATGTATTGGGAATCTTCTTATATAGTGATCTTGATATATATGGCTTAGAATCCTTCCGGACCCATGTTATTCCAAAAATAAAGTCAAAAACGTATCATAAACATCCCAAAGCAGTGTCAGGTTCGGCTACTATTGTGTATGGATTACTAGCCGAACTTGACAACTTATTTTTTCTCTAGAAGAGTGTCAGGTTTGGATACTAATGAGATTTATATTAGTGGCCGAACTTCTCTCTGTACACTTTTCATTTTTCATCGAAAACACACTCCAAAGTTTGGCTAGTATCCTTGTTTCACTTATTGGCCGAACCTTCTCCTGGACACTTCGTTCAAATCTCATTCTTAAGTTCAGATACTACTATAGGACCAATTTCTAGACAACATCTATCTGTAGAGTTGTAGAAAAACTTGATGTTTCATCTCCATGTTCGGCTTCTATTTGAACAAAATTATTATCAGCCGAACCTTTCTCTGTAGACTTAAATTGTCCAAACTTGTTTTATCCATAACTTCTTCGTCCGACGTCGGAATGACCTCATTCTTTTTGCATAAGATTCGTATTTAAATTAAATTCAAGATAAAGGTGAAAAATCTTGGTTTGAACAAATTCCAAGTGGTTTTCATTTGTAGACTCTATTTCCTTAGCACTTTTATAACAATTTCATTGATTTCAGATGATTCACCTAATATAAGACATAAGATAGAAAAAAAAAATGGAAAGTAATGATAGAATTATAGAAAATATTAGTATGGATTTGAAACTAAAAACATGTGAATTATGTACTTATCAATCATATGTGATGATCTTCCCATAATTTACGGACAATGTTTAATATACAGAACCCAACTGATGAACATGTCATGGATTATGGATTATACCTGTTGGATCAACTCCTGAGGAAATCTGGAAAAAAATTTAAAAAATATGAATTAATGCCCAGACCAAGACATGATTGGGGTTGAATTATTGGTAACATATATATATGGGACCATCGCCAGCTACAATTTTAAAAAAAGAACCTATGCTTGATACGAATATTGAGAGATTGAATGTCGCTCAACGTTTATCATACAATGTAGTTGTCGATTCTGTGAATGAGCACAATGGTCGAATGTTTTTCCTGAACGGAAGTGCAGAGTAGGGGAAAAACCTTTTTGTACAACACAATAACAGGATGTTATCGAAGAGATAAAAATATATTTATAGTTGTTGCTTCATCTGGTATCGCTTTATTACTTATGGATAGAGGTTGAACATCACATTCAACTTTTAAGATTCCATTTGAAGTCCAAGAAGATAACAATTGTGGGATTAGTAAGAACTCAGAGTACGACCAGCTTCTTAAAGAATTCAAATTGATCATATGGGATGAAGTTTTAATGCAACATAGATTTTACGTGGAAGCAGTTGATCGCCTACTACGAGATGTTCGTAGTGACGACAGACACTTTGGAGGTGTCAAAGTTGTTTTGGGTAGAGATTTTCGACAGACTTTACCGGTGATATCAGATGTAAGCCGTAAACAAACTGTTGGAGCATCTATAAGAAGCTCATTGTTTTAGGATGACATTACTGTTTTGACGCTAAACGAAAATATGCGCTTGGAACAAGAACCTGAGAATTTACAATTTGTTGACTTCTTGCTTGAGGTAAAAACATTCCTTTTGATTTTCGTAATTTTTTAATCAAAAGTACATATAAAATATATAATTTTTAATTACGTTATGATAGATCGGGACACACCCTTAAGAATATGTTAACCTACCATCGTCGATGCGTAGATGCAATAGTATGCAAGACCTTATATTTTTGGTGTACCCGTCACTGGGAATGAGTGGTCAATTATCACCCAAGCAATTGACTGAGAGGATCATTTTAGCTCCACGTAGTGAAGATGTCCATAAGATTAATATGGAGAAACTAAAGAATTCTCCTAGGGAGGCTTACACATATTTTGATGCTAACAAGATGATTCGGGATGACCATGGAAGGGATTCAACTTTTACTACCGAATTTCTCAATAATTTGAATCCTCCAAATTAACCTCCGTTTAACCTAGAACTCAAAGTAGGATGTATGATTATGTTGTTAAGGAATCTTGTACCAAGCGAGGGTCTTTATAACGGTACAAGATTGGTGGTTACTCGGTGCGGACGACACGTTATTGAAGCAAAAATCATAACTGGTGAAAAAGATGATAAAATAGTTTTTATCCCAAGAATAACTTTTCAGCTGTGACCTTCAGAGATGAATATATAAATGGAAAGAAGATAATCTCCCATACGTGTGGCATATGCAATGACGATTAATAAATCACATGAAAAATCAATGAAATATATGGGCATCGATTTACGTACTCCAGTATTTAGCCATGGTCAGATCTATGTGGCATTGTCTAGGAGCACTGCAGCAAGGAGAATAAATTTATTGTTGCCAAATAAATCGAATGAGTGTTTGGATCTGTAACTACAAATATTGTATATCTTGAGGTTTTGTTGTAGTTTGAACTCAGCTTTTATTTTTTGGAATTTTACAATACATATAATTTTTAGTTTTTTTTTTTGGAAATACTTATTGATAAAATGGATTCACATCAACAAAAATATCACATGAGACGAAAACCATCGCATATGCCAAAAACGCGACCAAATCCCAAAGTCCATCGCGCCGAAGGCGCACGAGCGGTTGATCCCAGGACGAAGGCCTGTGTGATACCCTAGTATATATATATAGGGAAAATTATTTATATCCCAAAAAATATCTTTCTATATCAAAACCCACCATTTAGATAATTTATAGGAGTAACCCAGAATAGTTAAAGAAAGATTTTGTTACAAAAATAACCTTTTAGATAAATTAAAATTTTCATTTTTCTTTTTTTTAAAAAAATTGTTAATTAAATTATTCCTAAAATAACTCTTTTTCACTTTTTTCTTTACCACGTTTATTTGACTATATTCTTCACTAATAACTTAAACTTATCATTGCCGTCCAGGAAATAAATTACTCAAGATATTTCTATCTAATTAACTAGTAATATAGCGATAATAAGGATCGTTCCCACAAAGAGCTGTGTAATTGATAGGTTATTTAGATTAGCAAAACTAAAATAAAGTAAAATACAAAGGTGGGTTGGTTGTAAGTTGACTAAAAAGATAATAAACAGAAATAAGAAAGAGATGATTAGGGAGTCCTTCGTCATTACCAAACTTTGACTTGATTAGTATACTTATCTATCTTTTGTCAAAATCATTCATCACCAACCGTAGAATAGCAGCTAGATCGGTGTTATCCTCAAAACTTCTTTTATCACTGGATATGGAAGCTCTCGACTACCAGATTCTATTCGCCTGAACTACCAAGTAGTAGATCACTCAAGGTGTATCCCAATCGAATGCTTTAAGCTTTGTGAATTTAGATTGATCCCAGTAGTTAAACTCTTAGATAAAGGTCCACTTGATGATGTTGTCTTCACTCGCAATTGCTCCACAGAATCCCTCTGCAAGGTCTCGCGATTTCTACTTGTGTACGAGTCGGTGGAAGATTACTTATCTCATAACTCAATACTAGCACTAGAATGATCAATATAATAATTTGTTTTGCGCACCCAAACAATATAGAAATCAGTCATAAACCTTAGGTGTCGTGAAAACAAACGATAATGATTAAAACTCCAAATAAACTTGTATTACTAATAAATTCTTACTCTTAGAACATTGAATTCATCCTTAATCAACAAAAGAATTAGTTACTCATACTACAAAGAAGATTAAGAAGAAGAATAATGTTGGTTTCCCCCTAAAAGGGGTAAACCTTAGGTTTTTTAATGTAGAATTTGTAGTATGAGATGTAGAGTATATGAGATTACTTCAAAGATGTCTTGTTTGAGCCTTAGAAGTCTTCTTTTATAGCCTTCAATGTTTGGGAATCAAGTATCCTCTCTTTGTAGGGTTTAGAATCCTTTCGGGACTGTGTTTTCCTTGTTTAGAAGTCCAAAACGCGTGCATGTTTACAAAATTCAGACTGGTCCGGTTTGCAAACCTCTGCGGTATGTCCAAAATTTTCAATATTATCTTGTTTTGCTCATAACTTCTTCGTCCAATGTCTGAATGACCTCATTATTTTTCGCTGGCTTCGTCTTTCAATTCTATTCAAGATGTGATAAAAAAAACTATGGATTTGAACGATTTGGACTTGGTATTTGGCCCTTCTTCACTTGTGATGCTATTACTTCCTTGCTCATTCTAGCACTTTATAACTCATTTTTGGATGATTCACCTAATATGACACATAAGATAGAAAACAAGAGTAATAACAAGTAATATGCACGAATTATATCTAAAATAAGTATGAATTTGACACTAGAAACATGTGAATTAAGCACTTATCAAATTCCCCCACACTTACCTTTTGCTAGTCCTCGAGCAAACTACTATCTAAACTAACCTAAACTAAACTAAAGTACAAAAACTCCATTTCATCGAGGACACGGTTACAATTAGCATGTGTGATAATCCTTTAAGACCCTAGGTGTTCCTAGTGGACGAGTTATAGTCTCATGAGGGTTTACAAGAGGTATACCCACAAAACCTAAATTCCAACTTCCAAACGTTCCAGAGCACATGGATCCAAAGAGCTACAAAGAAATAAATTATCTACACACTAAAAATAAGAAGCTAGAAGTATAAATAACATTATTCTCATGCTTAGCTCTTGAGTTAGGAGAATACCACCATATGAAAGAATCCAGGTTCGAGAGCAATTGAATAAGCATTCCGCTTCGACTTCTGCCTCACCAATAGGGTTTTATGAAATTGACACTCAAAAAACGCACTTTATTGTCTTCATGTGTGCAGGCAGGAGGAAAGATAGAAATCATGCACACGTTGAATGGAGTGAAGGAAAAAGAACTTTCTGAATCATATGAAGATGTTATCCTATAGAAACGTGGGACTAAAAAGAACTTTTTTTTCTTCTAGTGACCTCTAAGAAAGGAAATCAACCACTATATAAGAATAGGAACGCTTACTTACCTTCTCACCCGATTCACAATCAACACCACTCTCACATCATCCAATAGAAACGTCTTCAGTCTTCGGTCTTCAATTGTTGATGATGAACTCTTGAACTTCATAGAACTTTGAACTTTTTAACTTTGTTTTCCAATTCCTTGTTGCTTGAAACTTCTTTATAAATTTCTTCTTCCTTACGACCTTATTTGATGAATATAAAAAGAAATATGCTCCAAAGAAAAATAAATTATTATTATTATTAATTATTATATATTTATTATTATTATTATAAAAAAAGGATTTTCATTAAAGGGAGAAAAGCGTTTTACACCGAGTTGGTAGGAAGCCTAGCAACAAGCTGGGCACCTCCCCCTTTTTGAATCGAGATGCCTAACCGAAAGAAAAGGGAGTTGCCGATTTTATAATTATAATCAAAACTAGCTATGCAATTTTGCAACCTTTTTCCAAAAGCAATCGTGTCCTCTCCTAGTTCGCCTAGGGTAGTGAAAGCTAGCACACCAAGGCCATATCCGTGAACAATACATTTGTTTAGCTACTTGTTTCGTTTCCGGGTAATGGCATTCAAGATGGCTTGGCTCGGCGTGAAAGCGACTCTCCCGCCACCTGTGAAAGGGGAAACCCCAGTAACGTCGAAGCAGACGTCTTGCCCATTCTCCAAGTTATACACCAGAATGTCCGTAGGCCATAAGGAATTTTTGTTATCCGATAGGAAGCCCAATTTGACTTCCTTACGAGCGGCCACTCCATCTTTGTAACACATATCCGCGCACATATCTCGGACCAAGTCATGTCTAAACTTGAGGCCCACTTCACTGGCGCAATATAGGGCGTGGTCCCCGAAGGCGTCCATTCCTCTCCCGCAACAAGGGAACTGGCTAGCTTCCTCAAACATAGGTATACCCAACCTGTAACAGAGCACGACTTGAAACTGACGAGGCTCAATTGACTGGTGAAGACCATCAATGGGAACCGCTTTGAGAAAGTCTTGGGCATGGTCCAACTTGTTGCATTGCCATAGGGTTGTGTCCCGGTCAGTCAAGGTGAAGCGGCAGAACAAATTCTTCTTAACGACATCAAAGTAGAGGATTTCCAATGAATGCATTGGACGCGGGGCAGTAGCTTGGATGTCGAACGAAGGAGTCAAGCCACATACCCGAGTGAAATGGGATAAGGTATGATGGAAATTGTGATGAGGCTTGGTGTCTTCCTGAGCACCAAGGTTGGTATGCTTCACTTGTCTGGTCTGGACACAGGAAGCAACATAGCTGTAGTGGCTGGTGTCCCCCATGGTGTAGAAACCTAATCCACCATCTTTCATGGGCAGGGTCGTAATACGTTGCTGCAAAGGACCAAACCCTACCCCATCACCTATGACTAGGTGTCTAAGGAACTGCAGAAGGTGTTGGTTATAGTAGGTAGCATGCTGTAGGAGAGCCAATGGGCTAGTGGTCCTCAGCGTGAAATAGAGCCTGGAGACTCCAGCGCAGTTGTGCAAGAGGAGCACCTCACATTGTGGGTCTTGGAGAGTCTTCAGAATCTCCATTAGGTGGAGGGTCTTCACCATTATACCATGCACTAAGTCCTTGCAGAACTCTGAGTCCAGCATGACAGGACCTCCAAGTAGCTTTACCCCCTGAGCAGGTCTGCTGATGCCTTCTGGAAAGACCCCTTCCATCAAGCTTCTTGGATCTGTTGTAGGCCAGAAGACCTCAGTTTTGTTTATGTTGAGGAAAAGCCCTCTCTCCCTGCCCTCCTTCTGTATAATGTCCAAATCTTTATCTACTTCAAGAGTGTCCCCTGCAATGTTGCTATCATCCAGGTACCAGGCATGCAGGTCCAGTGTACATTCTGAAGCAATCTTGATAATGAGTGGGTGCAATGTCATACAAAGAGTAAGGGCCCTAGGGGATCACCCTGCTGAACTCCCTGAGCTGACAAGAGTGTGTTGTCATTGTAGTAGAGTTTTGCAGGTTTTGCATAGAAAAACTCCATCCACCTAGAGATTCTTGGGTACATGCCTCTAACTTCCTTGATCATGGTTGTCCTGTCAATCATGTTGAATGCATTTCTGAAGCCAATAAAAAGCATGTTCTTAGTTGGTGAGTTACCTTGGAGATCTAGGAGCATGTTGGCAGAGTGTAGGATGGCTTCACTTTCACATGGAACACCCACCCCAAAATGGAAATTCCTAAGATATGGGGCCATTTCTTTATTGAAAGATTAGGTAACAAGTTTGGAGCAAAGTCTTTTCCATATTGGACCCACTGCAATTGGCCTTAGTCCTCCTCTAGGTTTAAGCGAGGTGTCAGGGGGGCACTGGCAATGTACTCCCCCAGCTCAGGTGGGCACTCCCCTGCCAGCACAAGTTGATAACCTCTGTAATGGAGGCTAGGAGATCCTCTGCCACTGCTGCAGCTGGGCCACACAAAACATCTAACAAGTGTTGAGCCCTAAGGCCATCTCTTCCACAGGAGGTCCCTTTAGGGAAGCCTTTGATAACACCCAAGACATCACTTTTGTACACCCTCAGAGCATCAGCTTGAACAGAGGCTGCATATATAGAAGGTGGTGGAGCAAAGAGGTGTTTTTGACCCAAGTCCAGAAATGTAGCCTGTGAGTTGGGGGCAATCCCACTAGAGGACAGAACCTTAATGACAGCAGTGTACTTGCCATAACTCAATTTTTTTTTGCAGTCCTGAAGGAGAGAGTGCACCATACTGAGGCATCCTTTGTCATTCCATTGGAGCAGTGCATGGTTGATGCTGGCAGATTGTAGCCTTTTCCTAGTCCCTGACCTCTCCTCCATAGTACACTTGGGGATGTACATGCTTAAGGTGCACACAAGCAAGAGAAGGAGCTGCAGCCACACTAACATATCCAAGGGGTTGGCAGTAACCTTGTCAAGAGCAGCTTTTAAAGATCTGGAGAAGTTGAGCCTACTCGGGGGAGGAATGCTGGCAACAGTAGTGTAGTTCCTCCGGAAGACCAGGTTGAGCAAGTCCAGAGAAAAACTAGGAAGAACATCTGGTTCTCCTGTGGCAGTTGGCTCATTAGCTGAGGCCTGGGGTTTGTCAAGGCCATGTATTAAAAAATCTGTTGTTGACCCGTTGTAAGGCTTGGAGATGAACTACTCTTCATGAGACCTGCAGGGTCTTCTCCAAGAGGAAAGTTTTACAAGGAATTGGTAGGAATCCTAGCAACAAGATGGGCACCTATACCTTTTTGAATGGAAATGCTAATCTAAAAAAAGGGAATTTCCTATTTTATAGTTGTAGTCGTGGCTAGCTATGCAATTCTGCAACCTCTTCAAGAAAGCTATTGTGTCCTCTTCTAGTTCGCTTAGGGTGGTAAAAGAAAGCACACCAAAGCCATATCCATGAGCGCAATATATGTCCAAGTATTTGTTTCGTTTACCAGTAATGGCATTCGAAATGGCTTGACCAGGCATAAAGGAAACTCTCCCGCCACCAGTAAAAGAAGACACACATATAAATCAAAGCAAACGATGCTTCCGTTCTCCAAATTATAAACAAGAATGTCAGCCGGCCTTAAGGAATTTGCATTGTCTGATAGAAATCCCAGTGCGACTTGTTTACGAGATGATACGCCTGCTTTGTAGAAAATATCTGCTAACACGTCTCTAACTGGGTCATATCTGAATTTGAGGCCTACATCACTAGCACAATGTAAAGCATGGTCTCCAAAAATATCCATACCTCTCCCACAACTGGCGCACAAGATATCTTCTTCAAACAATGTTATTCCAAATATGTAGGTAAGAACGACCCTGAATTGATGAGGCCCAACTGACTGATTTAGCCCAGCAATATGAACAACTTTAAGGAAATCTTGAGCATGATCTAGTTTATTACATTGCCATAAGATGTTGTCGCGTTCAGGAAAATTAAATCTGCTAGGAATGTTCTTCTTAACAGCATCGAAGTAAATTACTTCCAATGAGTGCATAGGACGTGGGTAGTAGCTTTGATGTTGAATGAAGAAAAAGATAATTCACAAACCTGAATAAAATTGGACAAAGCATGCTGAAAGTTGTGATGTAATTCTGAATCCATATGAGCTTTGAGAATAGTGTTCTGTAATTGTTTAGTCTGTATGCAGAATGCAAGGTAACTGTATTGACTGGTATCCTCCATTGTGTAGACACCAAGGCCTCCATATTTCATAGGCAATGTAGCTTATCGCTGCTGGTATGGACAAAATCCAGCACCATCTCCGGTGACAAGATGTCTAAGGAACTGAAAGAGGTGTTGGTCATAGTGTGAGGCAGATAACTAGAGTTCCAATGGTATGGTTTTCCTTATTGTAAAGTACAATCTGGAAACACCAGCACAGTTCCGTAAGAGTAATAACTCACTTTGTGGGTCCTGCAAAGTTTTCAAAGTATCCATTAACTGTATAGTTTATTCTACTCTGCTTTGCTTTGCACTAAGTCATTGTAGAATTTAAGTCAAGACTAACAGGCCCCCCTAGTATCTTCACACCCAATACAGGTCTGCTGATATTAGCAGGGAAAACTCGTTCCACAAAGCGTCTAGGGTCAGTATTGGGCCAAAAGAGTTCAGTTTTGTTGATGTTGAGGAACAAGCCCCTACTGCTGCCTTCAGATTGAATGATTTTCAGGGATTTAGCTACCTCCATTGTGTCTCCATCTATGGTACCATCATCAAGGTACCATGTATGCAGATCAGAGTGCATTCTGATGTAATTTTTTTTATGGGTGGATGCAAGGTCAGGGAAAAAAGTAAGGGACCAATGGGGTCACCTGGTTGAACTCCTTGTGCAGATGAAAGAATATTGTCATTGTAGTAGAGCTTTGCTGGTTTGGCATAGCAGAATTCCACCCACCTGGATATGCTTGGACACTTGCATCTAACTTCTTTGATAATTGTAGATCTGTCGACCATGTTGAATGCATTGCTGAAATCAATTAGAAGCATACTCATGTTTTGTGAGTTACCTTTCAACTCAAGGAGCCTATTTGCAGAGTGTAAGATGCCTTCACCTCCACACTGAACACCTACACCAAATTGAAAATCCCCTAAATAAGAGGGCATTTATTTTCTAACTGCAGTAGGAGCATTTTTAAAGCACAACCTCCTCAAAATAGTACCCACAGCTATAGGTCTCAGTCCCCTTCCAGGTTTGAGCAAGGGTTTCAAGGGAGCACTGGCAATATACTCTCCTAACACAAATGGGAAATTACCAGGCAACCATAAGTTAACCACACCTGTTATAGAGGTTAAAAGATCATCTGCAAGCGTGCAGAGCCACATTTACAGGTTAGAAAAGATATTTTCCCAAGCGTTATACATTGTTAAATCAATGTTGATCCTGTCTCTGCAAATGTTTTTGGCCCCTTCAGTTGCGAGATGTCTATCATGGAGATGTCTGTAAAAACCAATTCTACTCAAACCCCTACCCTCAACTCAATTATTACACCCATCAAAGTTCTTAAAGGGGCATTGGAACAGGGAATCATTATGCAGAACTCCTTCATCAAAGTCTGTTGAATCTTGAGACGCTAGTGAAGATCGAGTTCTTGGCATGGTGTTAGAAAAATAACCGTCTCAACTGCAATAACTTCCTTGAAGAATCGTGAAATCAAGATGAAAGAGCAGAAAAGCATCATATTTTCATAGGTAATTGATGTAATAACAACAAGGGAAGAAGAAAGATGATTGTGTTGATTAAATACCACAGAAGAAGAGAAGAACAGAGCCGTCTTTCAGTCGCCGAAATTTTTCCCTCAAAATCGCCTGAATCGCCCCTCCCTTATTATTATTATTATTATAAAAGAGGATTTTATTAGAGGGGAAAATCATTTTAAAAAGAAATATTAGGAAGCCTAGCCACAAGTTGGGCCCCTACACCTTTTTAAATGGAAATGCTTAATCTGAAAAAAAGAAAGAAAATAGAATTACCTATTTTATAGTTGTAGTCGAGGCTAGCTATGCAATTCTGCAACCTCTTCACAAAAGAAACCGTGTTCTCCCCAAGTTCGCCTAGTGTAGTAAAAGCGAGCACGCCAAAACTATATCCATGGTCGTCACATTTTTCTAGGTATTTGTTTCGTTTACGAGTAATGGCTTTTGAAATGGCTTGACCAGGCGTGAAGGCGGCTTTCCCGCCTCCTGTAAAAGGGGACACCCCAGTATCGTCAAGGAAAACGTCTCGTCCGTTCTCCAATTATACACAAGAATATCATCTGTCCTTAAAGAGTTTTCTTTGTCTGATAGAAAGGCCAGTTTGACTTCTTTACGAGCGGGCACGCCTTCTTTGTCGTACATATCCTCTAGCATATCTCTGACCAAGTCATGTCTGAATTTAAGGACTACCTCACTAGCGCAATGTAAGGAATGGTCTCCAGACACATTCATTCCTCTCCCACAACAGGTGCATAAGTTGTCCTCTTCAAACATAGTTATTCCTAGCATATAACTAAGAACGACCCGAAACTGACGAGGCCCAACAGACTGATTTAACCCAACAATAGGAACAACTTTAAGGAAATCTTGGACATGATTTAGTTTGTTGTATTTCCACAAGATGTTGTCCCGCAGTCAGATTGAATCTGTTGGGTATGTTCTTCTTAACCACATCGAAGTAGAGAACTGCCAATGAGTGCATTGGACGTGGGGCAGTAGCTTGGATATTGTATAAAGAAGAATATAATTCACAGACCTGAATGAAAAGGGACAAAGCATGCTAAAAGATGTGATGCAGTTCTGCATCCATGTGAGCTTTGAGGATAGTGTTCTGTACCTGTTTAGTCTGTATATAGGAAGCTAGTAACTGTAGTGGCTGGCATCCCCTGTTGTGTAGACACCCAGACCTTCATCCTTCATTGGCAAAGTTGTTATGCGCTGCTGGAATGGGCCAAACCCTGCACCATCTCCAGTGATAAGGTGTCTGAGAAACTGCAACAGGTGTTGGTCATAGTGTGTTGCAGGAAGATGGAGAGCCAAAGGGCTTGTTGTCCTCATTGTGAAGTATAATCTGGAGACACCTGCACAGTTCCTCAAGAGGAGTAACTCACTTTTTGGGTCTTGCAGAGTCTTCAAAATCTCCATTAATTGTATAGTCTTCTCTACCCTGCATTTCACTAAATCATTGCAAAAATTTAAGTCAAGACTAACATACCCCCCAAGTAGCTTCACACCCAAAATAGGCCTACTGATGCCAGCAGGAAAAACACCTTCCACAAGGCTTCTAAGGTCTGCAGTAGGCCAAAAGAGCTCAATTTTGTTGATGCTGAGGAACAATCCCCTCCTACTGCCTTCCATTTGTATAATTTTCAGGGCTTTGGCTACCTCCATTGTGTCTCCTGCAATGGTTTCATCATCAAGGTACAAGGTATGCAGACCAAGAGTTCATTCGGATGCTGTTTTGGTGATGATTGATGCAAGGTCAAGGCAAAAAGCAAGGGCACACGAGGGTCACCTTGCTGAACTCCTTGTGCAATAGGAGGATGTATTCATTGTATAGAGCTTAGATGGCTTGGCATAGCATAACTCCACCCACCTGGAAATGCAGGGGCACTTGCATCTAACTTGTTTGAACATAGCAGATCGGTCAACTATGTTGAAAGCATTGCTGAAATCAATTAGAAGCATACTCATGTTTTGTAAGTTACCTTGCATCTCCAGGAGTCTATTCTCAGAGTGTAAGATGGATTCACCACCATATTGAACTCCCACACTGATGGGATTTCAGATTACCCTGTATATAATAAACCGTAATCGCACGGTGTCTACAATGCAGACAACGGCAAGTACGGGTCGAACCCACAGGGAGCGGGGACAATACTGCAATTAATATCTCAATTAACTAATCAGAAACAATATTTTGGGATTTTTCGGAATTTTAATAAACGAGAAAATAATAAAATAAACTAGCTAAAATATACAATGTGACCAAGTAAAGAGAGCACTAGGGTTTTCGGTTTTCGCCAATTTGATACATTGAACTCACATCTAATCCCCAAAATTATTGTTTCACCACTGTAATTTTCTTCGCTTCTAAGTTGACATTTCTAAAGAATTTCTTATCAATCGAAAAGTATATCCCATCTAATGTTACAAAGCATGGCATATCAATTTAAAAGCATAAACAATCAGTAGAACTATCTAACCCATATATAGTTTCAAAGAATCAAATATCTAATTGATTGCATACACCGTCTAAGAATCTAATCCAAGCACGACATATCAAACGGAAAGCATATATGAACAAATCTACTATTCATGCAATAATTAATCAAGCTGAAGATAAATTACTAAATATTTAAACCATTTATTTATAATTTTTCTATAATCAAGATTGGTTTCTACCCAAAACCCTAGCTACAAAATTAGTGAGACATGGAGATGGATTTCTTAAAACCCATAAAAATAATTAAGAAAAGTAAAGGAAAATATTAAACCAGTAAAAATCTTTCTCACAACCGCCAGTCCCAGACCAACCACCGTCGTCCCTTCTCTCTCAGAAGCAACTCCAAACAGACCGTCAAAAGAGTCTCCTTCTCTTTCTTTACGCTTTCCCAAACGTCCCAATCACTCTTCTCCCCACCTATTACCTTTCTTCCTCTCTCCGCCTATACCTAGCTTCTTCTTCCCCTACTTTCCACTTCACCGTACAAACCCTCACCACAGCCGCACACTCCCACCAACCCTACTATCCCTCTCTCCGTCGAAACCAAAAAGAAAACCTAAAAAGTAAAGTCAAACCAAACCAAAAGATCCCCTTCACTTCTCATACATGATCTCTTTTATAGTTTCTTTTTACTTCACCTCTCTCCCACGTTTTGTACTCCCTAGCCAACTCTCAAGTCTCAATCACCACCGTACTTCCCTACTCCTCAAACTTCTTTAGTTCACATGATGTTCAACTCCAAATCAATCAATAGCCAACGTCATACACTAATCAAGTGTGTTGTCCTATTTTTCTGCCTACTCCACCTAGGTCTTCTTACTTCATGTCTAACTCTCCCAAAATCAGTCTGACGCTCACACCTACCAAGCCAGCACTACCACCTAGCCAACTCCAAGTTAACAGCCAACAGCCTTTGACTCATATGATGCTCACCTTCACACCACCTGACTGATCCCGTTTCACCGGACCCACCTGATCTCTTCTCGTTTTGACCCAGACTAAAAGGTGCTGTCAAGTAGATTAACTAAGCCTGGATTTAACCACGTCCATCCAACTTTTGCCACGTCTCACCAACAAACCTTAGCGCAGTGGCATCAATAATTATGTTCATTTAGCTCAGTTTTCCTGTAACGTCGGGCTTACGCATACCACCTATAAAAATACATTATTAGTACGAATTCAAATACTAGCAAATATAAATTAAGCGGTAAATATGTATAAATTATGCGCTTATCACACGCCAAACTGGAAATCCCCTAAATAAGAGGACAATTCTTTGTTAACTGAAGAGGATGCCAATTTAGAGCACAATATCCTTCATATAGTGCCAACAACTATAGGTCTCAGACCCCCTCCAGGATTGAGTAATGGTGTTAAGGGAGCACTGGCAATAAACTCACCAAGCACAGATGGGCACTTACCAGCTAACCATACCTGTTATAGAGGTTAACAACTCATATGAAACTGCTGAAGCTGGACCACTTAAAGCATCTAAGAGATATTCAGCTCTAAGACCATCCCTTCCACAAGAAGTCCCTTTAGGGAAACCTTTAATTTCCCCCAGCACTACATTTTTGTCTACACAGAGAGCATCAACAAGGATGGGTTCTGCAGGGATGTAAAGTGGAGAAGCATTGGGATGTTTTTGGCTTAGGTCCAGGAGGGTAGCTGGGGAATTGGGAGCAATTCCATTGGATGACAGAACTTTAATAGCAGCTGCGAATTGACCATAGCTCAATTTCTTCTTACATGCAGTGAGATTAGAACCACCATTCTTCTTTTTGTTGATCTTCCTTCTTTGAATTTGCCTTGACAGATCCAAGAGGGTGTGCACCATGCTAAGACAACCATTTTCGTTTCACTGTAGCAGGACATGATTAATGCTGGCATATTGTAATATTTTTCTTGTCCTAGTCTCTCTTTCATAGAGCACTTAGATTATAAAGGCTTAATGTGTAAACTGGCAGCAACAGGAGATGTAACCAAACAGAAAAATCCATAGGGTTAGAAATAACCTTATCTAGAGTAGCCTTTAAAGTTCTTGAGAAATTGAGCCTACTTTGGGGAGGGATACTAGCTACAGTGGTGTATTTCTTCTAGAAGACCAGATTGAGCATATCCAAGGGAGCAACAACAGGTGCTTCAAATTCCCCTGTGTCATTTGACTCAGAGATAAATGATTGTGGTTTATCTATTCCATGTATCAAGAAGTCTGGAGATAAGCCATTGTATGGCCTGGGTATGAAGTTTCCATCATGTTTGCGGCAAGGCTTTCTCCATGAGTAGATGTGCATACATTGAGTACAAAGCCACATTTGCATGTTAGAGAGGATATATTCCCAAGCATGGTACACAGTTAACTCAGTGATGATCATGTCTCTGCATGTGTTTTTTGCCCCTTCAGTTGGGAAATGTATGTCATGGAGATGCCTATGAAAGCCTGTTCTACTCAGTCCCCTACCCCTAACTTCATTATTACACCTATCAAAGTCCTTGAAGGGGCATTGGAAAAGAGAATCAATAAGAATAGCTCCTTATTAAGACTACAAATGTACCTTAGTAAAGCAGCTGAAGACCAATTTATACAATCAAGATTACAACCTAAGACTATATCAGCTTGTAGCGAGGGCTCCTTAGACATTTGGTAACTGGAGATGGGCCCGGGTTCGGTCAATTACAGCAGCGCCTCGCAACCTTACCAATGAAGGACGGTGGGCTTGGTGTTTACACCATGGAGGACACATCCCATTATTGCTACTTGGCCTCTTACACTCAGACACTCCAGCTACAGAACTCGATCCTTAGATCCCTCCATACAATAGACATTCATCCCTATTTCCAGCAGGTGTTGTCTAAATTTACCTAATTATATGGGCTTACTTCTTATTTCGACATCAAGGCGGCATCCCCAAGCCCAATGCGCACTTTGGCAGCCCACTACTTCTGTGTTGTTAAGAAGAGTATCCCCTCCAGGTTCAAGATGTCTGACCGGGACAGCATTTTATGGCAATACACTAAGATGGATCAGGCTCAATATTTTTCTCAAAGCGATCCCCATATCTGGGCTCAACCAATCAATTGGGCCTCGACAGTTCCAGGATGTTTTATCCTACAGACTTGGTATTCCTTTGTTCGGGGAGAACAGTGTATGCTCTTGTTGTGGCAGAGGGATGAATGTTTTTGGTGACCATGCTCTTCACTGCGCCATTGAGGTGGGGCTCAAGTTCAGGCATGACATGGTCCGAGACGTGGTCGCTGACATGTGTTTCAACGCAGGCGTGTCAGCGCGGAAAGAGGCGCCCCTGGGCTTCTTGGCTGACGATAAGCGTTCTCTACGGCCAGCGGATATCCTTGTATATAATTGAGAGAATGGCCGGGATGTATACTTTGACGTCACCGGAGTGTCCCCTTTCACAGGTGGAGGGAGAGTCGCCTTTTCACCCGGTCAAGCCATCTCAAACGCTATTACCCGAAAACGCACCAAATACTTGGATAAGTGTGAGGCCCATGGATACGAACTAGGTGTGTTGGCCTTCACGACCCTTGACGAACTAGGAGAGGACACGATAATTTTTATAAAGAGGTTGCAGAACTGTATAACTAGCTTTGATTACAACCACAAAATCGGCAACTCTCTTTTCTTCAAACTAGGGTTAGCTATCCAAAAATGAGTGGGAGCCCATCTTGTGGCTAAGCTTACTTCTGCTTCAGTGTAAATTCCTTTTTCATCCAATAAAATTCTCGTTTATAATAAAATAAATTAAATAAATAATAATAATAATAATAATAATAATAATAATAATAATAATAATAATAATAATAATAATAATAATAA
>JAJJMC010008370.1:5325622-5404208 GCA_023531435.1 Papaver californicum | reverse complement strand
AATAATAATAATAATAATAATAATAATAATAATAATAATAATAATAAACACCTAGATGCTCCACTTCCTTGCATTCCTGAAGGCCCTGTAAGTGCTGAGACTCTTAGTGTGGACAAGACAGCAGTTTTGAGTGCAATCAAAGGGTTCCCCAAAGGGACATCATGTGGTAGAGCTGGGCTGAGAGCACAACATCTCTTGGATGCCCTCAGCGGCCTTGCTGCTGCTGTTGCAGATGACCTTCTTTCATCCATGGCAGGTGTAGTCAATTTGTGGCTTGCTGGAAGATGTCCTACTGTGTTGGGGGGTTATATTTCCAGTGCACCTATGACTCCGCTACTCAAACCTGGTGGGGGCATTAGGCCAATAACAGTTGGTACCATTTGGAGAAGGCTTTGTTCCAAACTTGCAGCCTCAGGGGTCAGTAAGGACATGGCCATTTATATGGGGGACTACCAATTTGGAGTGGAAGTTCAATGTGGCGGAGAAGGTATCCTACATTCAGTAAATAGGTTGTTGGAGATGCAAGGTAACTCCTCAACTAAGTGTATGCTCTTGATTGACTTTAAAAATGCATTTAGTTTTGTGGATAAATTATCCATAATTGAGGAAGTTAGGGCAGATGTCCTTGCATCTCCAGGTGGGTGGAGTTTTTATGCAAAGCCTGATAAGCTCTACTACAATGACAATATCCTCTTGTATGCTCAGGGAGTTCAACAGGGTGACCCATTTGGTCCTTTACTTCTACATCCCCTAATACTCAGAATTGCTTCAAAATGTACCTTGGATATGCATGCCTGGTACCTGGATGATGGGACCATTGTGGGTGACACCTTGGAGGTGGCTAAAGCTATGCACATTATCCAAGCTGAGGGCAGCAGTAGAGGTTTGTCCCTTAACATTAATAAGACAGAGATATTTTGTCCTAACACAGACCAGGAGTTTCCAGGTTGGTGTTTTCCCAACAAACATCAGTAGGCCAGCCAAAGGAGTGAAGCTGATCGGTGGTCCTGTCAGCTTAGATGCTAGTTTCTGCAATGATTTGGTCCAACACAGGGTGAATAAGACTTTTCATCTTATGGAGTCCTTGAAGCTCCTGCAAGACTCTCAAAGTGAACTGCTTCTTCTTAGAAATTGTGCAGGGGTATCTCGCTTATACTTCACCTTGAGGACCACTAGCCCTTCAGTTCTACACCAGGCTGCTGAGCAATATGACCTGCACCTTAGACAGTTCCTTAGGCATCTATTTACTGGTGATGGAGCTGGCTTTGGTCCTTACCAGTTACGTATAGCTACACTACCCATGAAGGATGGGGGCCAGGGAGTATACACTATGATGGACTCCAGCAGGTACTGTTATCTAGCTTCTTGTATACAGACAACTCAGGTGCAGAGCTCTATCCTGAAGGTTCCTAGTGACACTGACCTTCACCATAGTTTCCAGCAAGCTCTGACTAACTTCTATCAGTTTTGTGGCTTGGCCCCCTCTTCTTTCAGTATTAAAGCAACTGCCCCACGTCCCATGCATGCCTTGGCAGTGTTGTCCTTTGATATGGTGAAGAAGAATATCCTCAGTTGCTTCCAACAGACTACAAAAGACTGCATATTGTGGCAGTGTAACAGAATGTCCCATGCCCAATACTATCTCAAGGTCATCCCCATCGCTAGGTTACACTAAGCAGTTGGGCCTCGCCAGTTTAGAGCCATACTCAGCTACAGGTTGGGCATACAATTTTTGTTGGGGACAACCCTTGTTCGTTTTGTGGTAGGGCAATGGATGTTTATGGTGATCATGCCTTACATTATGCCAGCGAGGTGGGCCTAAAATTCAGGTATGATCTTGTTATAAATGTAGTAGCCGACATGTGTTTTAAAGCCGGTGTCCCTGCCCGAAAGGAAGTTAAGATGGGTTTTTAGCCGACAACACAAACTCACTAAGGCCCGCTGATATACTTGTTTATAACTGGGAGGAAGGTCGAGATGTGTGCTTTGATGTTACAGGGGTTTCCTCTTTTGCTGGAAGCGAGAGAGTTACTTTTACAATAGGGATTTCTATCTCCACTGCTGTCTCTCGTAAGCGAAACAAATATTTGGCCAAATGCAGTGACCATGGATACGGCTTAGGTGTGTTGCTTTTACGACCATAGGCGAGCTGGGAGAGGATACAGTGGTATTTATGACAAGGCTGCAGAATTGCATGGCTAGTCATGATTACAATTAAAAAATTGGAAATTCTCTTTTCTTTAGACTAGGCACTTCAATTCAAAAAGGTGTAGGGGCTCAGCTGGTGGCTAGGCTACCTACCAACTCAATGTAACCGTCTTTCTCCCTTTATAGAAAGATATTTTATAATAATAATAATAATAATCGGAGGAGGGAAGTGTTCTGGGACAGAAGAAAAAGGGGAAGAATGGAATTCAACGTTTCCTACCCCCTTTTGGATGGAAATGCCTAGTATGAAAAACAAAGAGTTGCCGATTTTGTAGTTGTAGTCGTGGATAGCCATATAATTCTACAACCTCGACATGAAGGCAACTGTTTCCTCTCCCAGTTCGCCTAGGGTCGTAAAAGCAAGCACGCCTAGGCCATACCCATGGTCACTACACTTAGCCAAGTATTTGTAGTGTTTGCGAGTAATGACATATGAGATGGCAATTCCCGACGTGAAGGCAACCCTCCTGCCGCCGGTGAAAGGGGACACCCCTGTGATATCGAAACACACATCGCGACCATTCTTCCAGTTATATACAAGAATGTCGGCTGGCCTCAATGAGTTTGCATTATCGGATAAAAATCCCATTTTAATTTCCTTCCGGGCGGGGACACCTACTTTAAAGCACATATCTGCTAACACGTCTATAACTAGGTCGTGTCTGAATTTAAGGCCCACTTCGCTTGCACAGTGTAGGGCGTGAATATCCAAAAACATCCATACCTCTACCACAAATGGAGCAGATATTATCATCTTCAAACATAGTTATGCCAAGCATGTACTGAAGGACAACCCTAAATTGGCGAGGCCCAACAGTTTGATTCAGCCCAACAATGGGGACAACTTTGAGGTAGTTTTGGGCATGGTTCTTCCTGTTGCACTTCCAAAAGATGTTATCACGTTCAGAATGTTGGAAGCATCTAGGGATATTCTTCTTCACCACATCAAAGTATAACACTTCCAATGAATGCATAGGGAGGGGGTAGTAGCTTGAGTGCTGAGAGAAGAAGGGGATAAGCCGCAAACCTGACTGAAGCTGGACAGAGCATGCTGGAAACTCTGGTGAAGGTCTGTGTCCCTGTGTACCTTGAGTATAGTGTTTTTCACCTGGATGGTCTGTATACAGGAGGCAAGGTAGCAGTAATTGCTGGAGTCCCTCATAGTATACACACCCAGGCCCCTATCTTTCATGGGTAAAGTGACTATGCGCATCTGGTATGGGCCAAAGCCATCTCCATCACTAGTGAACAGGTGCCTAAGGAACTAGCAGCGGTGCTAGTCATAGTACTCAGCTGACTGATGGAGAGAAGATGGGCTAGTGGTCCTCATGGTAAAGTATAAGCGGGACACCCCTGCATAGTTTCTTAGGAGGAGCAGTTCACTTTGAGGGTCCTGCAGTAACTTCAGGGTCTCCATTAACTGTATGGTCTTCTCAACCCTGCGCTGCACTAAGTCATTGCAAAATTGGGAGTCCAGGCTAACAGGTCCACCAAGAAGCTTCACACCCCCAGCTGGTCTGTTGTTGCTAGCAAGGAAAACTCCACTCTCCAGGCTCCTTGGGTCAGTGTTGGGCCAGAATAGTTCTGTTTTGTTGATGTTGAGGAATAATCCTATGCTACTGCCCTCAGATTGAATGATATGCAGGGATTTAGCCACATCTATAGTGTCACCAGCAATGGTGACATCATCCATATACCAGTCATGCAAATCAAGGGTGCATTCTGAGGCAATTCTGAGTATGAGAGGATGCAAAGTCAGGGAAAAAAGTAGTGGACCAAGGGGGTCCCCCTGCTGAACTCCCTGAGTTGAAAGAAGGATATTGTCATTATATTAGAGCTTTGCAGGCTTGGAGTAACAAAACACAACCCACCTAGAAATGTTTGAGAACCTACACCTGACTTCCTTGATTATTGCTGATCTGTCAACCAGATTGAAGGCATTGTTGAAGTTAATTAAGAGCATACACTTGGTTATGGAGTTACCTTGTCCCTCCAGGAGTCTGTTAGCAGAATGAAGGATGCCTTCTCCACCACATTGGACACCCACTCCAAATTAGAAGTCCCTTAAGTAAGTGGATATTTATTTACTGACCCCAGAAGCAACAAGTTTGGAGCAAAGCCTCCTCCAAATGGTACCAACAACAATTGGCCTTAGGCCCCCTCCAGACTTGAGCAGAGGAGTCAATGGAGCACTGGAAATGTATTCACCAAGCATAGAAGGGCATTTACCGGCTAGCTATAAGTTGACCACCCCAGTTATGGAGGAAAGAAGCTCATCTGCAACAGTAGAAGCTGGCCCACTAAGGGCATCCAGTAGGTGCTGGGCTCTAAGTCCATCTCTTCCACATGAGGTCCCTTTGGGGAACCCTTTAATAGCACCCAGGACAGCAGTTTAATCCACACTAAGTGCCTCATCAATGATTGGGTCTGCAGGGATGTAGGGAAGTGGAGCAGATGGGTGTTTTTGGCACAACTCAGAAAGTGTAGTAGGGGAATTGGGGGCAATGCCACTTGAAGCCAAAACCTTAACGGCAGTTATGTATTGGCCATAACTCAGTTTCTTTTTGTAAGTTGCAATGTTAGAGCCCACATTCATCTTTTTGTTGTTCTTGTACCTTTGAGCCTGTTTATGCAACTCCAGGAGGGTATGAACCATGCTAAGACACCCATTAGTCTCATTCCACTTGAGCAAAGCTTGGTTAATGCTGGCTGTTTGAAGCTTTTTCCTAGTCCCTGATCTCTCTTCCATAGTACACTTAGGTGTGTATAAACTTAAGGTGCAGACTGGCAATATCAAAAGATGCAGACATACAGAAAGATCTGTTGGGTTGGAAATGACCTTATCCAATGAGGCTTTCATAGCTCTGGAAAACTAGATATGTTGACCACTTTGGTGAATTTCTTGTGGAAAAACAAGTTAAGCAAGTCCACATCCATAGCATCAGGTGTTGATGCTCCTCTTGTTGATGATAGTGTGTTTTTATGGACCTGTTGTTTTCGAGAGGATGGTGTCAACTGCAAACAAGACTACAAGATAAATTTAGCAATTTTGATGACATCCTCATGATTAATAGAAATAGCACTCAAGAGATCAAAAAGTAGTGTTGAAATTGGTGCGAGGTTAAATAGCTCATCATTCGACCCGGAATTTGCACAGATGAAACACTCTAAACGGAAAATTAAAGGTTTGGTGCCTCACTCATGGGTATTGAATGATCAGCCTCTCTAATACTATATTCTCTCCCGACAGTTTAAGTCCCTTTTTGTCAGTTCCTGCCTCTCAACAACTAAGAACTCCGAATGTAGTTCTCTAATACACCAAAGTTCAGTTATTTCGGTAAGAACTTTGTATGTAAACTTAGCTAGAAGTATACTAAGTGACTCTAAAATCTCAAAAGTTGGAGGTTTTCATGAAATTATGTACAAAAATTTAAAAATTTACCTACAAAAGTGAAAACTCTAAGTAAATACAAAAAACTTTATATGTGAAATACTCCCCCACACTTAAACTTCACATTGTTCTCAATGTGCAAAACCGAAATTTTCTGAATTCTGACGTAACCACATATTAACCCTGAAAACTATACATATTGGTAAGGAATTTGGCAAAACTTCCTTGATAGAAGTTGTTCGCCTACGTGTTTTATATAACGTGTCAAAAGGGTATAGTGTTTCTATAAAATATGACTTTTATGGCCTCTAGGCTGACTAACATGCAATCTGAAAAATTTCTAGAATATCCGGAACTCAGTTTACCAGGCCAATCGCTCCTACCTAACAGACTCCAAATTTATATTTTCTTTTTTCAACAGAAAGTTGAGTCTTTCCTATTCAAAAGTTGGGGTCAACCACTCAAATAGGACTTCGAACGAAGTCTCTAAAGACGTTTTATTGAACGGTTTCACTGTCAAAAAAATTCAGACGAAAATTTTCTCGTCAAAATTTTCTTAATTATAGATTTAGGACTCTATGAAATTAAATGTGGGAATGAAAATATGATATGCAAACTATAAAATTAAAAATAAAAAAGATATAAATACAAAACCAATGGGCTGTCTCCCACTCAGAGCTTGCTTTATTGCCCTTAACCTGACCTTCTGTTTAGCGCCCGTAAACCAATAATCTGAAAATCTGGGGATCCACCCAGATAATAATCTGCAGTTCTAATAACAACTTCACACAAATGTTAGCATAATATAAAAATACCGAAATTTTTATTTGGTGGAAGTTACCCCCACACTTAGTCTTTTCTACACTTGGAAGTGTATGAAGAACATAGAACAAGGGAACTTCTTTGGGTTCCTCTCGGTGAACCTGCAGAGTGTTAGAATCAAACACATCTAGTGGTAGATAGTTAGAAAAAAAATAATTTTTAAGGATTTTTGTAGCATATATACTCAACCCTAAGTGATTTATCTCCTTAAAAATTGGAATAATATTTTTTGGAACTATTTCGATTGGGGGAGGATCAAAAGATATATAGTTATGTGAAGGATTAGACAAACCTTTCACGATCTCTTGTATTATGGGATCCTCATCATTTTTAAAGAAAAACAATAAATTATTTAACTCATGTATATCGTGGTCCTCTATCAAACTCTTTAAGAGCCATTTTTCATCAATGTCTGCTTCAATCGAAATCTCAGCATCATTATTATCCTTGGCAAGCTCAATTGGGTCTTCCACGAAATCAATCAATTTGGTTTCTTTATCAATCTACATCCCTTCAACACTCTCGTCATCGGACCAAAAATTAGGTTCATATGTAAGGGAATCCTCTAATATGTACTCCTTAGAGATATAAAAGTCACTACAATCCTCATCATCAGAATCAAATTCCGTTCTAAGGAAACCCTCTTCAGTGTAAACCGTAGGATAATCGGTATGAGTCTCCTCAGAAAAAATAACCGGGTCTTTTCCGTTTAGAACAATGGTTATGTTATACCAAGGGTTCTCCTTTTGATTAGGGGAATGATCATTATTATGATATGGAGTTGGAATAACTCCATCATCGTTGAAAGGAATTTCAGAAGGTTCATCGTCTTTAGCATTGATCGTATATTTACTACCAACCGTGGAAAAAGTATTTTGGATTTGAGTCCAAACTTCTTCCTTCATCATTTCCTCTTTAAGTTGAGCAATGTGATTCTTCAAGACTTCCATAGTCCCTCAAAAGTTCTTGGAGTGTATCTTCAGTCTTTTTTTTGTGCTCGTCCAACTTTTGATTTTCTCGATCCAAATTATCCATAAATTGTTGCATTAGATCTGCAAGACTAGAAGAATTATTAGGAGCATAACTATCCCCTTATCCTTGTGATTGTTCACTTACATGTCCTCCATAAGGTTGTTTACATGCATAAGAATAATCATAAGGTTCCATAAGGTATTGTCGTAACCAAAGGATTGGTTTTGATTATATCCCTGGTATAGTTGGTAGTTGTCATAAGAATGAGATTGAAAACCATATTGATTATCACTGTTGTATGATTGATCTTGTGCACCATACATGTTATTTCCGTAAGGAAACATGACGACTCACAAGAATAAAAGTGAAAATCTAAATAAAAATCTAAAACCTAAAACAAAAATAACTAAAATTGATACTTACAACCAGTTTTAAGAATTTACCTCCCGCTTTTGACGATATTTGAACACCTTCAACGAGTTGTTAACACCAGGAAAAACTAAAAATTTGAAAACAATAAAGAAAAACATGAAAATATCTAAACTACTAAAACAAGCTAGAACAAGTAACAAATCAATTAGCAACTGCTCCCCGAAAGCAGCGCCAAAATTTGATGCGTGTCGTAAGTGCAACAAATTACTCAAGATATTTCTCACTAATTGACTAGTAATATGCGATAGTAAGGATCGTTCCCACATAGAGCTGTGTAATTGATAGGTTATTTATATTAGAAAAACTAAAATAAAGTAAAATACAAAGGGGGTTGGTTGTAAGTTGACTAAAAAGATAATAAACATAAATAAGAAAGAGATTATTAGGGAGTCATTCGCCATTACCAAAGGTTGACTTGATTAGTATACTTATCTCCGGAAGTTGTCGGAATTATGCGTAATAAGATATTGGCCACAGTTGAAGAGGTCTTATCAATAAAATTTCCATGATTTATCTTTCGTCAGAATTATTCATCACCAACCGTAGAATAACATCTAGATCAGTGTTATCCCCAAAACTCCTTTTATCACTGGATACGAAAGCTCTCGACTACCATATTCTATTCACATGAACCACCAAGTAGTAGATTACTCAAGGTGTAAGCCAATTGAATGATTTAAGCTTTGTGAATTATGCACTTATCAAATTCCCCCACACTTAGATTTTGCTAGTCTTCGAGCAAACTACTATATAAATTAACCTAAACTATACTGAAACAAGCCTTTAAACCCCTAAGAGCATCCACAGTGGGGCGACTATAACCTGGACCAAACCCAAATTTAGTCTTTGGTCCGCCCAAAACCAATCACAGTGGGGCGAATGTATTTGGGTTTTGGTCCAGTTTTTTTACTGTTTGGGATCAAAATTGATCCCAGAACTGGACAAAACACGAATATGGTGGAGCGTGAAGTTACCTATGCGTCTCGTGCCAGGCATGATGTTACCTCTCTGTCTCGTTCCAGGCGTAATTCTATACAATCGTCTCATGATCCAGGCGTGAACCAGAGAGCCGCTTGTATTGGGCGTTCACCCAAGAGCACGTCCAGCGGTGCGTTCACCCAAGAGCACGCTTGGTACATAGGCGTTAACCTCGCGAACGCTTATCATGGGCGTGCACCAAATTTACGCTTGTTGTGGGCGTTATCTAAACTTGCGCATGTTTGTAAGCATTAGCCAAAATTACGCCTGTATGGGGCGGTGGTGTATACTAAACAAAAAGGGATCGATTTGCAGGTACAAATTTCAAATTTAAGTTATTGTACAACCGACTGTTACGTAATATACTAAAACCACCGACTCAATTCCGCCAACCCATACATTATTTTTAATTTTCTCCCCTAAAGTTGACTGAAGGATATAAACTCATAACAACTGTCAATCTTCACCAACAATAACTAAATCAAGGGTTGTAATGAGAAGAGACTGATTCCTCCTTGTCATACCAGGTTGAGTAATAGTAGTAGGAGGAGGTTATAAAATAAGTAAAAACCTCACAAGTGTGTAAACTCTTTTGACTCATGTAAAGATTTTTTTTTAGTCATTTAAGTGTAAGCCTAGACCACCGCCTGATGAAGAACATAGTGGCAGGCGTTACTCTAGCCAACCGTTTCATAAAACGGGCGTATGGATAAGGTAACGCCCGTATTCATGATGCACATGAACCAGTTGCACGAGGTAGAAGAGTCACCAGGCGTATGTCTAAGGTAACGCTTCATCAGGCGTTAGTCTGCACCCACGCCTGTCATTTGGGCGTGTTATTACGTGTGCGTCTACCATCAGACGTTCTTCTCGACTGCGTCTCCCACCGATCGTTCATCTTGTGTCATCCCTAACCAAGCGTCTTCACTGGCATATGACAATACAATACCATTCCAACATACAGATCCTTATATATGCGCCCAATGCTAGGAGTTAACTTAGTCTTCCGCCTGATCAAAATTTACTCTCCTACCGTTGCGTTTCAGGCGGAGTAGTACCAAAAGAATTTGGTCTTTAGTCTTTGGGTTTACTCTCAGGACTGTGGAAGCTCTAAGTGTCCCTAGTGGACGAGTTATAGTCTCGTGAGGGTTTAAAAGAGGTATACCCACAAAACCTACTCCAGCTTCAAAGTCACATGCATCCAAAGAGTTAGAAATATCAAAGATCATTATTTTCATGCTTAACTCTTTAGTTAGGAGAAAACCAACCATATGATAGAATCCTGCCTCGAGAGACGATCGAATAAGCATTCCGCCTCGACTTCTGCCTCACCAATATGGTTTTATAAAACTGACACTCAAAAGACGTACTTTATGGTTCTTATGTATCCAGGCAGGAGTGAAGTTAGAAATCATGCACACTTTGAATGGTGGGAAGGAAAATGAACCTTCCGAATCATATGAAGATGTTATCCCATAGAGCGTGAGACGAAAAATGACTTTTTTTTTCTCTCTGATGACCTCTAAGATAGGAAATCAACCACCATGTGAGGATGGGAAAGCTTACTTACCTTCTCACGGTATCTACAATCAGCACCACTCTCACATCATCCAATAGAAACATCTTCGGTCTTCGATTTTCAACTGTTGATGATGAACTCTGGAACTTCGTAGAACCTTAACAATTTGTAACTCTTTTCCTGAATTCCTTGTTGTTTGAAACTTCTTTATAGATTTCTTCTTCCCTACAGCCTTATTAAATGAATATAAAGAACATATACATTAAACAATGATAAACATTATTATTTTTATTTATTTTATTTTTTTGAACTCAAAATAAAAACAAATAAATAAAATAAACAATAAAACTACTACGTCCATGGGATAAGGACTTTACCACTTGATTCTTCACAACTTGTATTGTCTCGATATCATGAACTTCACTAACTCTCATTTTTTCATTTCTTTTGCTTTTGTACATAAGTCTTCAACATGTATATATAATTTCGCTATTTGTATTGTTGCTTCACTTGAATATGAAATTTGTTCTTTCTTGTTTTGTTGCTTCACTTGTTGATGATGATATGTTTCTATGGACCTGTTGTTGTCGAGAGAATGGTGTCAACTGCAAACTGGACCACAAGATAGAGTTAGAAATTATGATGACACCATCATGATTGACAGAATTAACACTCAAGAGATCAAAAAGTATTGTTGAGAGGTTGCGAAGTTGGAGCTCATCATTCTACCCGGAATTAACGTACGATAACACATTCTAAAGGACAATTTTTTAGTCAGCTACAAAATTTTGAAGGTTTGGTGCCTCGCTTTATGTAACAATAGGTAGTCTCCACTAATGATTAATCAACTTCTCTAATATTATATCTTTCTACACCTAATTTGCCACCGGCATTTTAAGTCCCTTTTTGTCGACTCCTGTCTCTCAACAACTAAGAAACCTGAATTTAGTTCTCTAATACTCCTAAGTGACTCTAAGATATATAGAAGTTGAAGGTTTTTATGAAAATATGTACAAAAAGTTCAGAAATTCTACCTATAAAAGTAAAAAATAAAAACTCTATATGCTTAATCAGTCCCCTACACTTAAACTTTACATTTTCCACAATGTAAATTGACTCTTCCAATGTAAAATAAAGATAGGAAATCCTAACATGATATGCAAAACTAAGAAATATTAAAAGCTAAAGATAGAAATACAAAACTCATGGGTTTCCTCCCATATAACACTTGGTTTAAAGTCATCACCGCGACTCTCTACTCGCCCGTATTACTCCTCCAGAGGGAGCACATATCGAAACTCAAGCACATCTACATCCATATAAGCGATGTTTTCGTAATATGGCTTTAATCTATAGCTATTGACCTTGGAAGTTGTCCCATCTCGGAGATTAATAATCTCAACTGCTGATACAAACTTAATTTATTCATATTTACCTTCTAATTAATATTTGCTAGTACTTAATTTTGTGTTAATATTATTGTTTTATTTCTTTAATAGGTGGCTTGCATAAAATCCAATGTTATAAAATAAAACACGGCTAATGGCCCTTGTTAGTCTTACTACATCATTTCTAATCAGCTGTGTATGTTGGAATTCGTCTGGGTTTGGAAGAAGTGAAGCAGGTGTGCGTGAAAGAGAGAGGTGGTCGGGTGAAGTTGTTGGAAAAGTAAAGAAACAAAAGAGAAGACAACTGCGTCAGGTTGCGGCAGTGTGAGGCCAGAGGTTAGAGATAGAGAAGAAGGTACAAGAGGGAGGCGTAGCATGTGGGCTAACAACTGATGGAGAAATAGCTATGGAGAAAACTAGGCATAGCTAGTGATGTTGGAGAAAGTAGACAAGAGACGTGGCAGGTGGTGAGAAGTAGATAGAAAAGAGATGAAACAAAAGTGATTAATAGAGGAGAGAGTGGAGAATAGGTGTGGCTGGCTAGTGAAGTGGGAGGACTTATGATTAGTTTGGAAGTCTGTGAACAAAAAGGGGAGCGTGAGAAAAGATCTTTGTACAGTGGACTAGATAAGGAAGTATGGGCTGTTGTTTGTTAATGGATTGTACTTGGAGTCTAGTAACTTAAAAACTTCTTATATAGTACGAAAAGAGGAGCTAGGTAGTCTGGATGGGAGGTTTTCTGTTTTGTATTTGGGCGTACAGTGAACTGGTTAGGTGGAGTCAGTGAAAGAGAAAAAGAAAAGGTGGGGACCAAGCGCCTAGGTTCACGTAGCTAGTGCGGTGATTGATGATGGATAGTGAGTTACGTAAACAAGAGAAGGTGTGGGTTATTGCTTCACGTGATGGGTTAAAGTATAAAAGAAAAAGTAAGTGGAGAGAGAAGTCAACTTTTCTCTTAGACTTTTAGCTTTTGTTTTTTTTAGGTTTCTTTTGGGGTTTGTGGAGAGAGACAGAGAAGTGTAAGGAAGTGAGAAGAAAGACCTAGGAGCTAGGGTTGGAGGTTGATTGTTTTGGGAGGAGACAAGATAGTGACAGCTGAGAGGTATGAGATCATAGAGAAAAAGAGGGGCTAGAAGAAAGAGAGCTGCCGTAAGACACCGAAGGTTGGAGGTTATACGCAGGAGAAAAAGTCTGCTGGATTGGAGAGAGTATAAAAGGGAAAGACAAGGGAAAAAGACAGAAAAATCATAGAAGGCGTACAGTGACGCGAGATACAAGAGCAGAAATCATAAAGGGTTTAATCTTTTCCCTCTTTACTTTTCTTAATTATTTTTATAGGTTTTAAGAAATCCAACTCCATGTCTTGCTAATTAATTTGTAACTAGGGTTTAATGTTCGAACCACTTAAAAGTTTAGATCAATTAAATGAAGTATTTGATATAAACTATTATGATTTGAATAAAGATTAGTTCCATAATTTTGTTTATTGATTTAATGAAAAAATTAGTTGTTGCTTCACCGGTTCTGTAAAATACAATAACCTATGCGCAGAATTAATAGAATAGCAAATATGTTTGTCTACTTATTTGATATTTCATGCTTGAGTTAAATCCTTAAATGGGGTATGCTTAGAAGAGCCAGATATTATTTGTGAACCTATAATTAGTTTCATATTATTTTCTCGCTAACGCAATTAGATGGTGTATGCTGAGACTTAGAGCTTGATGCACTATGCTTAGGGTGTCCCAGTGATATTTGCGACTCTAACACATATAATAGGTGAAGTCGATAGAACGAACAATAGATGAATATTCAAGAGTTATGTTTCATTTCAGTAATTAAATAGAAATAGTGGTGGATACCGAAAACCCTGGTTATTATTCTCCCATTTGATTTATTTTTATTAGTTTAGTTTGTTTTATTATTTTATTCATAAATATAAAAATTCCAAAAATATTATTTTTGATTAGTCGATTACAGATATTGATTGCAGTATTGTCCCCGCTCCCTGTGGGTTCGACCCGTACTTGCCGTTGTCTACTAGTTAGACGTCGTGCGATTGCGGTTTATTTATATAAGGTTTCTAAATCCTATCAATTTTTGCCAAAAATTGATGTAGTTTTTAATCGTGGTAAAATAGGTTCGATTCTCGGACTTGTAAAGATTTAATTTGTAGACCTAATTTATAATAACAGAAAATAAAGAGAATTAAAACAATTTTATTTTAAAATGGATAAAGAAAAACTAGGGCTTTAGATTCCACCATTGACCAATAATTCAGTGATAACATCTAACAATTCTTATATTCAATTTTTGGCTGCGCCGACGCGGATTTGTTTTTAGGTTTAGAGTTTTAGATTTATTTTTATTTTATTATTTTACTTTGTTCTATTTTACGTTTCTTTTGGTATTTATCTTTTTGCTACAGGTTTTGGATTTTGGATCGAAAAGAAAGTGAGCCAAAGACTTGGAATTAAAGCTAAAGACTTGGAGTTAAAATTTAAAGCTTAAAGAACGAAAAAGTAGACAAAGATTTTTCTTAATTAGATTTTATTTTATTTTAGATTTTATTTGTTTTTGTTTCTTAGAAAAGTGTATTAGGATTTTAATTGTTTCTATAATTTTTTATTTATTTTGGAAACTTCTTTTTGGACTTTCTTTTGGAAATTTGGACACTTTATTTATTTTTAAACCCTACATAAGGGTATTATTAAATATAAACTGCTACAGAGAAGGACGACAATTACGATATTGTCTCGGCCCCTCGGGTTCGCACACTGGCACAGGAGTCGGTGACCCGAGTGGACTACAACCGATTCATCCCCCGTCTGGTACGGGAGGTAAGACTCGTTCAACCCACAAATCCCCTGCAAGTGGGTTTACTGTATTCCTTCGTATGCATATACGTTGGGGAATTGAATACGTTTTTAATTTTCTAGTAAAGGGCAAGAACTGGCCATACAAGATAAGGACTCGGATTTCATCATCGTTTACTTCTTGCCCCTTTAGGAACACGTTACCAAACGCGAACCTAAACCTTAAAATTTTGAGTAGAAAGAGACCGATAGGGTAACGAGCTTATAGGATACTCGTTCAAAAGGACTGTATTGGTTACTTTGTTAGCCGAACTCGAAGTTCAAGAAGATTATTTTAAGTTGATTAGAGCCGCCTTGTAACCCAGGGAAAAGTGCCAAAGAGACATGGTTATCAAAGCTCCTTAGAGCTTATCATGTTTCTCTTCGACTTAATCTAATTCGGATCGTTCTAAGAGGTTTGCTAAAAATGTAACTAGTTGCCTTTTGAAAGAATAGAAGCTGGTCTAGAAACAATCTAAGTGGAGCCATCATGCTTTTGTTAGCTAGATTTAATAGGTTTGATATGGTTTAGTCAGCCTTGTTTGTGAATGTTTAGAACCCCCTTCATGTTAGGATTTATTTTCTTAGATTTTTTTTAATATATTAGGAAGTTTTTAGAAAATATCGAACTGGTATTATAAGGACCAATACAATGAATATCTGACTGAATTTCAAAATAGACATTATCCATACTATCAACATTGTGTGGGTAGTAGTAGGGATCACCACCAACCTTTTGGAGGTTATTACTCATACCAGGGTGATCCCAATTACTATTCGTACATACACTCGTCTTATGAACATGAAAGTGAGAAAAATTCTAATTATTTGTCTTGGAGGGATACCTTAAAGCAGATGCAATCGAGTACTTCCTATGATGATTCTAGTTCTTTGTCTTGGAGGGATGCCCTAAAGAAGATGCAATCTAGTACTCCCCATGAACCTATTCTGCCTCTAGAAGAATCACACGAGCAGTTGCAAAACAGTACCCCTTATGATCCATTTGATTTTCTAAAAGAATCCCACAGGGAGTTGACTGAGAGTACAAAAAGGTTTGGATTAAGTGTTAATGAAATTTATGAAAAAAAATAATATTGCTCAAAATGATCTTAATTGCCAATATAGTGCTACCCTTGATAATTATTCACCTAGTAAAGAGGACGAGGATAGAATTGGTAACACTACTTATGTAGACGAGGTTCAAACATCTTCATGTTATTATGATGATAAGGATAGTATTGGTGAAGAACTTGAAATATACATGCAGAGTAATCGGGAAATTGTCACTCCAATTGTGCTTCATGATGATAATGTTAGTTCTGGTTCAAATCCAAATAATTTTAATGATTATTCACATATTCAGAAGGAAGAGGATTTGACTAAAAATACCACTGTTTTAGACGATGTATAACTTTCTTGTTTTGAAGCCGATAATGGTTTAGAGGAACGTGTTTATCCTGAGAATACTGTTTTAGAGTCCAACGATTTAGAATCAATAGCCTTAGATAACAAAGATAGACCCCTAGAGATTTTAAATATGAGTGAGGATGCACCACTTGATTATAACTCAGAAGAAGCAATTGGCCATTTTCAGGAATCTGATGATCTAGAAATTAGGGAAATTGTCACTAGTCTATCTAGGGACACCCAAAATTCTAAGTTTGGGGGTGATTATCATTCTCACTATGCTTTACCTTTGACTCTTTTAAAAGTTCCTCACTTGGGACTTGATGTTGCCTCTACCATATTAAGAGACTATCTTCAAGAATTGTTTCCCGAACCTAATCATATCCAGAAAGAAGTTCAGTTGTTAGAAACTCATCCTCTGGTCGATGTGGTTTACCTAGGCGATAATACCAAGATTGACTTTGTTTTCCCACCAAAATATTTTCTTCCATATGTGGGAACGTTAGAATTTCAAATGTGTCAGTTATTAAGTTTTAAGACTAAACCTAATTACTTTAGGGAATTAGAATCGACACATTTGCTTAAGAATGACCACCTTCATAGTAGTCAATTGTGTGAGTCAAATCTGATTGACTTTGAGGATCCACAATTATTCAGGTTATTATTATGTGCTTCTAAGTTCTTAGTTGAGTTATTCCAGACTCTACAACCTGATTCTTTTGATCCTGCCTACGAGGAAATCCACCCCATGAAATTATTTTATCTAGACCCTTTTATAGAGCCTGAACCTGAACAACAACTAGAAGTAGTTGTCTTAAACAGAAAACTAAATAAGGGTGTGCTCGGTTTGTTCATTTTCTTGGCCTGTTGTAATTTCCTCTTATTTGTGATAGCACTATTTGATTCAGATGACCCGCAGTTGTTCCGACTATTGCTATATGATTTTATGAGGTGACTAATTCTTTCTAAGTATGCCTGAATACTTTAAACTTAGCCCTTCTTGGGAGGTAACCCATGCTCATGCGACATGGTAATATCTTTCCTTAACTCCTTTCTTTCGATTGGTAACAGTTTCTCCTTGTTCATATTTTTAATCATTCATCTTTAGAACATTGAGGACAATGTTAGATTTAATTTTGGGGGTAACGGAGAAACTTTTAATGAAATATAAAACTCCAAAATTTAGAAGCTTGTGAACACTTCAGGGTGACACTAATCATTCTAGGTATATGGAAACTTATCTCTTTTTCTATAGGAATTGGTGTGCCCAGTTAAATGGTCTATTCATAAAAGGACAGAGTTCAGGTGTTAGAAATAGCATGATATTCATCACCACATCTCGGAGTCTATCTCGACCATATCACTTTCTGTTTTTACTTCTGCAATTTTTTGTTTCTCTAAGTGATTTGGTGGGGCCCAGTATCAAATTGTTATTGTCGTCAGTTGGAAATAGAGTGTTTTGAGATCAAGCCCCATTATTGCATTTTAATTTAAAAAAAAATAGAATATTGACACTTTGATAGTAATATGTGTGTGCTCTCCCTGTCTCCGTCGCCTAAGCAAGCGTGGAACGCAGGATCCATGTGAACTATCATGTAAGATGCTGATAAGAACCATGCGCTTGGATTCAATGTGATCCAATCATGTTGTCAATACATTTATTATTTTATTTTCAATAAGTCGATCGCTGGAACCCGTGTATATACCAGTTGAATCGATATTAGTATTAGATTTAAGACCAGTGGGCGCGTATCTCAATTCATTAGGTTTCATCTTGGCACTGACCTTCAGACAGATATGGGAAACTCCGTTCACCTTATTCAACACGTGCAACCTTCATATTTTCCATGTCCATCTTCTAAATCTTTTCATGTGATTGAACTGTGATAGATCCTGAGTCTTGTGGTTGAACGATTATCTGAGTAGAGCTCTATTGTCTTATATATGAATTTTACTATGCTTGAGTAAACACTCGTGTACAACAATTGGACTCATATAGGTAATGATTCCCATAGCCGAAGAATTGAGTAAGGTCTATCCTTAATCGTTCACGAGTCGCTAAAATCTGGAGTAAAGGTTTTGTGGGTATACCTCTTGTAAACCCTCACGAAACAAAACTCGTCCACTAGGGACACCTAGGGGTTTAAAGGCTTATTACATATGCTAAATGTAGTCGCGATTCCTGCGAAAGTGAGTTATGATTTTATTTCTAGATTATTTACTCGAGGACTAGCAAATAGTAAGTTTGGGGGTATTTGATAGACACATTTTTGTGTCTAAATTGCGCTCGATTTTCTATTTTGTTAGTGTTCGATTTTGTACTTTTATTGGGTTTTTGTTTTTATATGTATTGTGGAGAAATGAATAATCTGGAAAAAATCGGCTCAAAAAGTTGTTAAAGGCACTCGGAAAAATTACTAAAGGCACCTGGGGAGAAGTGATCAAGGCACCCACACTTTGGATTGGGGGCACCCCCCTTTTGATTTCAAAATTCCGATTAAGGCGGGAAAGTCTTTTTATTTCGGGAAGAACTTTTGTTGGCTTATGTTGCGTGATTTTGGGAGAGTTGGGTAATTAAAATTCACCCAAAGTGAATTAGACAACCAGAATATCATAAACACACGTCACAAACGTGTTTTGGCAGGGAAAATTGGTTGGCAGAAGTGAATTTGGACGGAAAACCGAGTTCCTCCTTGTTTCGGTTTCACACGTAATTAGAGGATGATTTGAACGTGTTTTATGATTCCTTATCAACTTAGAAGACTTCCTAGGGTTTAATAACCCTATATATATCAAAGAGAAGGGAGGAAATCGCAGAGAGGAGCTGCCAGAAAAGAGAAAAAAACAAACATGAAAACTGCTGTTGCGAAGAAGAAGAAAACGCTGAAAAACATAAGACTGTCGCTAAACTATCATTCTTTCTGTCATTGTTTCAGTCGTACCTTCAGCTGCTAAGGCAGTCCTATTTCTGCTGTGGTATCGGTCCATTCTTCTTTCATGTTTCCTTGTATTTCTTCTGTAACACTGAGATTACTTCACTGTAACGTTTATATACGTCTCAAAACTTCTGTGTTACTCCTTTTTCACCATTGTAAACACCTTTCGAGCAATGAAAGTCTATTTTGAGTGTGTTTCAATTACAATGAGCTAATCACCATCACTGGGGCGACGGAGGAAGCCGTTCATCCAATAATTGTGGTAGCTTCTATTTTAATTATATTTATTCTACTATTCTTTTATTATTAATTGCTTGAATTAAAATTGAAAAAAATGGTTTTTCTCAAATAATTTTGTTTTCTTCTGATGGGTCATACTTGGTTTTTAAACTCTTGATGTCTCATGCTCTTGATTAACAATTATTCTTTCAAAAACCTATCTTTGGCATATTTAGATAAAATTAAAGATAAGAATTGTTAGATGTTATCACTGAAGTATTGGTTAATGGTGGAATCTTAAGCCCTAGTTTTTCTTCATCCATTTTAAAACCAATTTTTTTTAATTCTCTTTATTTTCTGTTATTAAAAATTAGGTCTAGAAATTAAATCTTCACAAGTCCGAGAATCAAACCCTTTTTACCACTATATTAAAAACTATATCAACAACACCATGTGGAAATACATTAGTAACAACACAAGGTCCAATCCATCGGGACCTTAGCTTTCTAAGAAATAGTTTAAGACGAGAATAAAATAAAAGAATTTTCTGTCCCACAATAAAATTATTTAGAGAAATCATCTTGTCATGGAAAATCTTAGCCTTCTCCTTATATATACGGGAACTCTTGTAAGCATCTGTATCTCCTCTAGCTCATTAAGTTGCAGTTTCCTCTGTTTCCCCGCTTCATCATACTCCATGTTGCACATTTTTAACGCCTTTAAAGCCTTATGTTCAAGTTCAACCGAGAGATGACAAGCTTTTCCATAAACCAACCGATATGGAGACATGCCAATTGGCATCTTGTATGCTATTCTATATGCCCATAATGCATCATTGAGTCTCAAGCTCCAATATTTCCGTGTAGTATTGACGGGTTTCTCTAGAATGAACTTAATCTCACGATTTAAAATTTTAGCTTGCCCACTAGTTTGTGGGTGGTAAGGCGTACCAATCTTGTGTGTAACGTTGTACTTCTTGAGAAGAGCATGAAAGGGTTTCTGAAAGTGTGAACCTCCGTCACTAATAACCACACGAGGTGTGCCATGTCTAGTGAAAATAATTTCCTTCACAAACTCACAAATAACTTGAGAATCATTAGTATGGGTAGATTTAGCTTCTACCCATTTCGAAACATAATCCACAGCAAGAAGTATAAAAAATTTTCCATATGAATTAATAAAACGGACCATAAAATCGATTCCCTGTATATCGAATATTTTTACAGCAAGAATCGGTGTGAGTGGCATTTTATTTTGAGCACCTATATTGCCTGTTTGTTGACATCTATCACAAGATTTACAAAAAGCATATGCATACTCAAATAGGGTGGGCCAATAAAAGCCACTCTCAAGAACTTTGAGAGCGGTACGTTTAGAACCAAAGTGACCACCATAACCATAAGAATGAAAAAAAGATAGAATGGATTAAAATTCAGAATCAAGTACGCACCTGCGAATAATCTGATCAACACAGTATTTCCACAAATAGGGCTCATATCACACATACTTCTTGGCTATCTTCTTAAGCTTTAGATTTTGAAAATTAAACATCGTACTAGGTACCAAGCAGTTCATTATATCCGCGTACCAAGGTGTTGATTATTCTATTGAGAAAATTTATTCGTCTAGGAAACGATCTTGTAAGGGAAGTTCTTCCTCAAAACAACAAGTCTACTAAGATGATATGCAATTGTATTCTTGATAGACACATTTTAGTGTCTAAATTGCACCTTAATTTCCAGTGAGTTAGTATTCGATTTTGTGTCTATTACGTGTTTTTATGCTTTTGTAGGTACATTTGAAGAATAAAGATTTGTGGAACAATTGGCTCAAAAAGTGATAAAGGCACACAAGGACAAGTGTTATTTGGCACCCTAGAAGTTGATAAGGGGTACCCTCGAGTCAAATCGGTCAAATCGGGTCAAACCCGAGTCAAGTCAGTCAATCCGAGTTGACCGAGTCAACTCAGCACGGGAGTATCGGGACGGAACTGCTGCACACTTTGATTCACGTTTAAACTTTGATATTTTGGCTCAAATTGATACACAAGATAGATGGGACCAATACAAGACTAAACACGTGAAGAATTAGAGGTTTACGCCGGAAAAATAGCCCCAAATCCGAGTTTCACCGGAAAAAGGGTATTATACTTTGATTCGGATTTGGATGAATTTGGGAGTGTTTTAAGGAGTTCTATTAGGTTTAGAAGACTCACAAGGATACCTAGAGCCTATATATACCAAGAGAAGCCAAGAAGAACGAGGGGAGATAGCTTAGAATTGAAGTTTCGGAGTCGCCGGAATTGTGGCCGGAATTACCCACGATCCGGCCAACTGCTGCTGCACCAGTCACCGTCGGTGACCGTGTTCTTTATCCCATCGCTGCCGAAGAAGAAGACACAGCAACTCTTTCAACTGTTGTTGTTCCGTTGCCTTAGCTTTCACATTTCTTCCCCCTTTTCTTTGCCTTAGCCTTTTGCAACGGCTGAACCTTGTTCTGTAACACTTATAAACGCGTCTGTTCAGCTGTTGCACCGTTATTCAACCTTGTAATCAATATTTTGAGCAATGAAAAGATCTTTTGAGCAAGTTTTCTTCACCATGAGCTAAGTATATTTACTGGGATGATGAAGGATGTGGTAAGTCTATTTTTAATTAATTAAATATAATTCTTTACTTATTAAAATTGCATAGTTTCGTAATAGAAAAACGGTTTTCTTTCAGTAGTGGTGTTTTTGTTTGATGGGTCATGCTGGGTTGACAACCTCTGATGTCCCATGCTTATGATTTACCTCTACTTGTTTGCATAAAACCTATGTTGGCAATATTTGAGCTTAATTTATTTAAAAGAATTACCCGATTAATCACATAAATTGTTAGAAATAACTGATTCCTGATTCCTGGTTTTCCCCATATTTTCTAAAAATCATCTCTAGTTTATTTTCCTGATTTTTATTAGTTTAGATTTAGTCTATTATTTTCTAAGATCATTACCTTCACAAGTTCGAGAAACGATCACCTTATTTACCACTATTAAAACCACATCAATTCTCAACACCTTTCTTGTTTCTATTTCAAAATCGAATTTTTGAACCGACAGTCCACCGTATTAGCCTTGGCTTAGCTTTTTTCTTCTTGAGTAGGTACCTGAGTGTTGCGTGATCAGAATAAACAACAACCTTGGTACCCACCAAATAAGATCTAAATTTTTCTAGTGCAAAAACTATAGCCAAGAACTTTTCCTCCGTGATAGAATAGTTGATTTGTGCATCTTAGGATCCTAGATGCATGGTAAATCACATTAGACAATTTGTCCACCTTTTGACCCGAAACGGCTCCAACTGCACAGTCACTTGGATCACACATCAACTCAAAGGGTAAACTCCAATTGAGTGACTTAATGATTGGTGCAGTAGTCAATAATTCTTTCAATCTGTCAAAAGCATCCTTACGCTCCTGGTTGAAGTTAAAAGTAGCCTCTTTTTACAACAATTTGCACATCTGCATTGAGATTTTAGAGAAATCCTTGATAAACCTCATGTAAAAACCTGCATTCCCAACAAGCGAGCGAATCTCCCTCACCGAAGTGGGGTATTGTAAGTTTCTTATTAGGTATATCTTTTTTTTGTCTACTTCGAGACGTCGAGAGGACACAATGTGACTGAGCATTATACCATGGTTTACCATAAAGTGACATTTCTCCCAATTAAGAACAAGATTAGTGTTTATGCATCTTTTTAGAACAAGTTCAAGATTTTCTAAGCAAATATCAAATGAATCTCCATAAATACTAAAATCATCCATAAACACCTCAATGATGCGTTCCACGTAGTCAGAAAAGTTATTAACCATACATCTCTGAAAAGTGACAGGCGCATTGCAAAGACCAAACGACATCCGTCTTTATGTGAATGTACCAAAAGGACAAGTAAAAGTAGTTTTCTATTAATCCTCTGGTGCAATAACAATCTGACTATAGCTCGAATAGCCGTATGAAAAGCAATAATGTGAATGTCCCGACAATCTCTCTAATATTTAATCAATGAAAGGAAAATGAAAGTGATCCTTTGGGGTAGCAGAATTAAGCTTTCTATAGTCTATGCATACTCTTCATCTTTCTTGAACTCGTGTAGGAACAAGTTCGTCATCTTTCTTTTTGACAACAGTAACACCAGACTTCTTTGGTACCACCTGTACCGGACTAACCCATTTGTTGTCAGAAATTGGGTAAATCACCCCAATTTGATGATCTCTTTCTTCACGACCTCCATCATAGGGGGGTTAAGCCTACATTGAGCATCATATACTGGATTTGTATCATCTATCATTAGTATTTTATGCATGCACATGTATGGACTAATGCTTTTGATATCAATAATTGTCCAACCAATGGCTGTTTTGTGCTCTTTTTAAAACCATAATCAAGCGTTCTTCATGTACTGTTGTGAGATTCTTTGTAATAATGACTGGAAGCTCTTCCCTATAACCCAAGTAAGCATAATTTAAGTGATTAGGTAGAGTCTTCAGTTCTAATTTAGGTGCCTGCACAACAGAAGGTAAAGGAACTTTATTAGTTACGGGTAAAAAAATATATGAAATGTTACCCGTTTGAGATTCTTTTAGTGTCGTTTGGACACTACACATCTCCAACAATTCTTTTGAAATTTCAACGTACAAGTTAGGCATCCCACGGATGTTAATATCAATATTGTGTTGCAACACAGTGCCAAGTTTATTTTCATTACTCCAATTAAGCATCTGTTGAGCTAACGAATCAATAACATCAATAGAGAATACATAATGGACACCACTTGGATAGCGCATAGATTCAAAGATATTGAAGTGTATAATTTATTTATCAAACTCCATAGTAAGTTCCCCACTATCGACATCAATCTCCGTCTTTGCAGTCTTCATAAACGGTCTCCCAAGAAGTAATGAAGTAGACGAACAATTATATCCATTCTGCATGTCCACAACATAGAAGTCAACTGGAAAGATTAACTCATTCACTTAAACTAACACCACTTACACGAGTCCCTTAGGATATATGTTGGACTTGTTTGCCAATTGAATTATAGTCCATATCTCTTTTAAAGGTCCAAGATTCAAATACTCATAAATATCAATGGATGCTCCTAAATCAAGCAAATCAAAATCAAGGATTTGAGTATCTTCCTTCAGTTTCCACAACAATCGAATCTTGTCATTGATGAACCGATACCCAACTGTTTGCCCACTACTTTCACAATTAAACATTGAGCCCATGGAAAACTAATTCTCTTTCGAGTTTCAGAGCTAATATCAATCATAGCAATCTTATTTGAGATACTTTTATTTATCCCTTTATCCAATAAAGCTATTTCTTCTACCTGGTTATCAATTTTTCCGATTAAATCTTCATCATCAGACCAATATGACCAAAAAGATAAATTTCCTCGAACCTTGATAGCAAAAGATGGTTTATTAGACCAATCCCCTTTATATCTGATTATATTTTCCTCCATATGATCCCTTCTAGAGATTAATTCTCCATTCTAGATGATTTCATGTGTACCTCCCGGATCAATCAGACCAGAGGAAAAGTCGGTTTTGGATAAACTTTCGTTCGCACCTGGCACAGTTTCCAAATCACTCATTTTCTTCTTAGAATCCTATTTGTTTTTACTTTATATTTTCTTTGAATATTTTTATCATGTTTTTTTTGTCACGACTCACGGGCTAGAGGGTAATTGTGTTGGGATTAAAATAGGGGTTATTTTGATTTTGTGTTCTATTAAATGGTACTTCTTAGCGTTTAGGTCACAACTTTTTCCAAAGTTGTTTTTAGGTCCTACTCAACTGATTGACCATCCAAAAGAGAGTTAAAAATATGAAATGACTAACTAAAATCCAAATTTTATTATTTACTAACCCTACCATCATCTTCTTTCCAAGCCATGTTTTCAAACATACCTTACCACATTGATAAATTGTAATGACTTTTCGTCGTAAGTCTATCTGATCCCTCCGATCGAATCCTAGTGAATTCAGGAAGTCTATTAGCTCCATGATAACCAAGACTACTATTATTGACGTTATTGATGATTATAAATATGAGAATGTTGATAGATGATGTTATTCCCAGTAAATCTTTGCAAGTATTTGATGAAATTACTGAAGATGAAATTTGGTAATGATTTGATCTGTGTTGTGGATCTATACAATATGATATAACTTGTGAATTCAAATAAAAACTCAAAGTAACTTTCTAAGGATTTTTGGATCTGATCATAACTTGTGGATTCAAGTGTTTCAGATAATACACAAGAACCTTGAACTGGAAGATTCACATCTATGTGGTTGATAAACATAAAGGATATCTAGTAGATCTACTCCTATAAAAAAAATATCTTCCGCTAAAAGATCTGATATTCTAACATTTATAGTGAATGGAAGTTTTGTTAGATGTTTCACAACTTCATGAATATTACTGAAGCTGAGAAACGAGGGATTATTTTATTCGGTCTGAACTACACTAGGTTGTATATTGTAGGAAATACTGTAGCGGTTTAATTCATTGAGAGAGTCTCGAATTTTCTGAAAAAATGATTTGAATATGAGAATTTTGATTAAATTTTATTTTGAGAGTAAATATGACGGAGAATGGACACGTGGAGTATATAAAATAGGGTAGAAAAGAGGGATAACTGAGATTAACTCATGTTTTTATTGAATAATTTTAATGTGATGTCAAACTACAATAAACTTGTCTCCTTTATAGGGAAGACTTGAACTCTAGTTATAAGAAAACTCTAGGAACCCTAACTTGCAATCTAAATAATTCTAAATTAGGGTAGAAAAAAAAAAGATAACTAAGATTAACTCATGTTTTTATTGAATAATTTTAATGTGATGTCAAACTACAATAAACTTGTCTCCTTTTATATGGAAGACTTGAACTCTAGTTATAAAAAACCTCTATGAACCCTAACTTGCAATCTAAATAATTCTAAAAATAAATAACTTCTTAATTCTAATAATAACAAATACCTAAAATAAGAGCAAATAATAATTAAAAACATAAAGCTTAAATCTAGTAAGATTGAACTATAAAACAAACGCGCAATAAATTTGTTTATTAGTAGAGATCAATTTTCAAATCCAACGAGTAATCTCGAGCTTTTTAACTAATGAGATAATTAAGTACGAGACTTGAAAGAAGATAGAGTTTAAGAATGAACGGTTACAAAGGAGCTTTTATTGAAGGTTTCACCAGTATCCATCGATCCCATAAAATTTACCCTTAAGTTGCTTTCATCTCCAATTTGCATTATGCTCCAAAATTGTATCGTGACGAAAATTTCCCTTGTGACCTGTAATTTTATTTATAACCCATATCTACACCATGTCCACAATATACCATAGTGACCTTAAATTTGCATTTCGGTCTAAAATTTGGCTTGCGAACCACAATTTTTCTACTGAACACCATAATGCAAAATCATTTCCGCATTCCAAAAAAATCATTATAAACCCAAATTTGCCTCTTCTTTTACCCAAAAAAATTTACTACCACTTAAAGGCCATAATTAACGATTTGAGAATTTTTCGTCGTCGTAATTGTTAGAAGTTTTAATAAAAATTGTTTACACTGATTTAATTCGATGAACATGTTAAAAAAAAAATAAATAAAATACGGTTGTAATTGTTAAATTTTTAGTTTAAAAATTTTGAGAATACCGGCCAACAAAACTTATATATCAGGGTGACCGACCCTTATAACATGATCTTGATCAAATCTAGAGAATTTAGACCATTCCAAAACATATATTTTATTGGTCAGATATTTTTTTGTTTGTTTTTTTTGAAACATAAAATAGATTGCATTAAAAGGAGATTACACGGGGGTAAGTGGTACCCAGGGAGTCACTTATTACAATTTGGTTTAGAAAGGTAGGTGTTATCATGTCCCAAATTCTTGTAGAGAAATTGTGCTTTGACTTCCATCCGCTGCGTGATTAGCTAGACCATCGGCCACTTGGTTCCCTTCCCAATGATTGTGTTGGATCTTGTATCTTGGTATGCGGTGAAGATTTTGATGAATTTTTGTGATAATTTTATATATATATATATGTACCAAGGCGGGGCCGTTGGGGAGGTTAAAAAACGAAAAAGATTTTCAGAGTCCGTCTCAAAGATGACTTTCGGCTAAAGTCTGGCAATCACCGTTCTGGAGGCTAAGAGCATGGCCCAGGCTTCTGCCGATAATAAGGTGGTAATTCCTAGCGGTTGTTCTAAAGCCATAATCGTCTTCAAATCTGAGTCTCTACATATAAATCACGCGCCTGCAATTCCAGGGTGACCTCTAGCTGTGCCATCTGTGTTAACTTTGATCTAGTCCAATGTAGGACTGGACCAGCCAAATGATATGATTGTCGTTCACCTTACGTCAATAAGCTGAATAGCAGTTGGAGTATCACCAGGGAGAACCGAAGGAAGATTTTCCTTAGACCATAAAAATTCTTGATGAAGATGGATTGCTCACATTACTATGATATCCGAGGGTGTTTGCTGGTGGCGATAAACAAAATCATTTTCTTGTTATCCACAGTGACCACAAAAGAAAACAGAAAGATGTAATGGAGGTTGTTGGACCTGGCTATTGTAGGAGATTTGAAATAGATGTTTGGGAGGAAATGAAAGGTAGAGGGGGAGATTGTGTGGAAAGGTCTCTCGACATTCGAGTTCTAAGGATGTTCCACAGTGTCTCTTCCTTTGTACAATGGAGAAAGATGTGATCAGCTGATTCTAGTTCCCAATTGCATTGGGGTCTGTCTGTATTGATGATTCCAATGCGATTTAGGATTGAGAAGGTAGGTAATCCCTTGTTGATGGCTTTCCAAAAGAAAAATCAAATTTTGGTGGACATGGTAGAGTCCAAAGTAATTTGGTGGGTGGGTTGGGAGTTTGTGTGGAAGGAAATGTTTCATGAGTCAGGAAGGTATAACCAGATGCGGTGGTGTATTTTCCTATTTTGGAATTTGGCCAGATAATTGTATTTGGTGGGGCGTCTCGGGGTAAGTGAATGTTTATGATTTTTTGGGATGCAAGTGGGGGAAGGTAGTTTAGCTTATCATGGGACCAGTTATGAGAAATAGGTCAGTAATATCCGCTACTGATTGGATAGGGTGACAAAGGTAAGGGTCTAGATTTGGGAAATGTGGTATCCAGTTGGCCTCGATAGGGGTGGAAAGTCCATTTCCGATGCGGTGGAAGTTTAGAGATCTGAATTGAGTTATAAGAGATGTTAATTGTCTCCATTCAGGACTAGAAGAGGAAGAAATGGGGTGGTTGGCTTGGATAATCAGTTGTTGCTTGAGATATTTTTCATTGGGTATTTGGCCCAAATTGAGTGGGGTTGATCATACAAGTTCCAAATATTTTTTATGACTGGGGTTTTGTTGTTCTAGCTACATTTCCTGATGCCGAGTCCTCCTGCTGATATTGTTTTAATGACGGTATCCCAGCCAATAAGATGTAGTTTCTGCACGGAAGAATCATGTCCCCAGAAAAAGTTATGAGTAATGCGATTTATCTTGTTGTGCACATGGGTAGGTAGGATATGCATTTGCATAAGATGATTATAGGTAGGAGTTAATGAGGTTTTGATGAGAACTAACCTTCCAGCAGGCATTAGGCATTTTGACAACCATCTGTTTACTTTTCTCGTCATTCGTTAGAGCAGAGGTTCAAAGATGTGTCGGGAAGATCTTCCTTGATTAAATTGGGCTCCTAGGTACGTTGGTGGATTCAGAGTGGTTGGCATGCCGAAAAAAATGTGCAAGGGTGTCCACCTGTCGTTGATCCAATCTTGGATGGTGTATGATGGTGGATTTGGAAATATTGATTATCTGACCCGCCGATGTCCTATAAGCATGAAGCGTGTTTACAAGATGATTGTTACTCTCTGTGGTAGTAGTGTAGGTGATGAGGATGTCATTAGCATATATAAGATGTAGAATGGGTGACGCCTTTTAATATATACGAATTCCTCCTATTAGGTTATGGAATTCAAGGTTCCCTAAGTTTATAGATAGGCTTTCTACGCATATTATGAAAATATAGGAAGAGAGCGGGTCACCCTTCCTGATGCCTCTTGTTGTTGAGATATAACCATGCGGTGTACCATTGATGTTGATTGAGTATGTGATTGTGGTTACATAGGCATTATATAGTCCACAAAAATTGTAGGAAAATCTAGTTTAGTGAATGTGACTTTGATGAAACCAAAATCCAAGTTGTCATCGGCCTTTTGAATATCTAATTTGAGTGTTATTTTCGGATGTTTAGTTGGGGCTGAAGTTTTGATGTGATGGAATAATTCCCCCGCAATTGCAATGTTGTCATTGATTGATCTTTCGGGAATAAAGGTACTCTGATAAGGACTAATTAGAAATGGAAGAAGCGGACGAATTCGGTTGACCAGAATTGTGGATATGATTTTATAGATGACATTACATAGTCTTATGGATCTGAATTATGAAGGTTTTGAGGGATGATCTAGTTTGGGGATTAGGGTAATATTGGTATGATTTATGAACGGATGAATATTAAGATAATTGAAGAAGCTGCAAACCATAACAATAAGTTATATTTGAGTGGTCTCCCAAAAATATTTGAAGAACTTACTTGTGAATCCATCTAGACCCGGAGCTCGATCCGAGCCAATATAGAAAAGCGGATCTTCTATTTCTTCCGGAGAAACTTCTTATATGAGTGATTCATATTGTCAGTTAATCTAGGAGTGATAACTGCAAACAAAGTTCATCTATGATTGTGGGCACTACTGAGTATTGTTCTGTGAAATGATCCAAAATGAGTTTTATGATGTCCTCCTTATTGTTGACCCAATTGTTTTGTGCATCTTGCAGTTTTTTAATATTGTTGTATCCTCCGTGGATGGTGGCTTTAGTGTGGAAAAAGGTAGTGTTATTATCACCGGATTGGAGCCATTGAATTCTAGATCTTTGCTGCCAGTAGGTTGCGTGGCATTGGATGAGGGTAGTATGTGCACTTCTGAGCTATCATTCTTTCAATAACCATTGTTGAGTCGTGCATTGATGTTGTGCGAACTTAATATGAGAGGTTGACTGTTTGATCATTGTAGGGAGATGGCCAAAAGTTCGCTTACTTCATTCAGTGAGAGATTGACTGGTGGTGATAAGTTTGAGTTGCAGGTCTAATGAAGGTTCTGGATCTGAGTGTTGAATCCAAGTTGTATCTAGCACTTGTTTGAGTTGTGGGTGAGATAGCCATTCAATTGATTTCGTTATCAGCAAAAGCGGAGCATGATCAGAAGTTATTATTGGAAGATGAGTGATTCCTCCATGGGGGTTAGCGGTACACCAATATTGTGTGGCTAATGCTCTATCCAGACGTTCCATTATATTATCTTGGCCTAGTTGATTATTAGTCCAGGTGAAAGGATCACCCTGAAATCCCATGTCAATAAGGACCATATGGTCAATAATTGAAAGGAAATGTTGTGTCTGGGCATAAGTTACCTGTCTCCTTCCTTTTTCTCTGATTGGTCCAGTATGTCATTGAAGTCGCCTAGCAGAATCCAAGGGGTGATTGGCGTGATGTTGGAAAAAATTATGGGAAAGTCTTTCCAAAGTCTTTCCGAGCGTCTGGGTTGGAGGGCCATAGATGCCGGTAGCGTGAATGTAGCTTTGGGAATAAAGTAAAATTTGCACGTTAATGTCATTGTTTTACATAAGACATAATCCACCTCTTTGTCATATCTTAGGAAGAATGAAAGAATTTGGATAACGAAATAGATGATCCATGCTTCTCATTTGGTTTTCATTAGCCAAGGTTTCAGATAAAAAGATAATAAAAGGTTTATAGATGGTGAGAAGACCTTTGAGATGTTGGACGGTAGTTGGATGGTTAATACCATGGCAATTCCATGCTAGGATATTCATCAAATGAATGTAGGTTGTTATGGAGAAAGAGTGCAAGTGAGTAAATAGTGGAGATGGTGGAAGAATAAAAAGGAAAATGTATGCTTGGCTGATGGAATTGATGGTGATCGAATAGGCGATATCAATGGGGTTGGGACCCAGTAGAATACAAAAAGTAGATGAAGACTGGTAACTTTGTGAAAATTTGCAAGAAGAAAATGAAATTCTTCTTTCAGAGCTGATTTGTCGGAGAAGAAGAAATAGAAGTAGGGCTCAAGAGTTACTGAAATAGAAGCCCACTAGCTAAACTTGATTGGAATTAGAATCCCACAAGAGGAAGTATGATGTCTACAAGGAATCTTAAAATTTTGGTTTGATTCCAGCAGTGTGAAGCAAATTGCAGAAGTATAGAGAGTAGAAGTATGAAGAGAAAGTACTTCAGTCCACCAGTTTACGAGGAAAAATAAATGGGTAGGAGCCCAAATACGTCGAACTAGATTGAAGCAAAGATTATCAATGACTGGGCTGCACGAACAGGAGCAAGAAGACTAAAGATGTTCAGAACACGGAAATTAAACGTGCATTTAAAAACCTCGACACACTAAAACCAACTGATATCAAACTAAGTTGCAGTTAAGCTACAACTGGGATACTAAAACTAATATACTCAAAGTTATGATGTAAAAACAGGGACTCTTTAACATTATAAACTGAAATGACATAAACAAGACCAATAAAGCCTAAAGTTACATGTACTGGTTGTATATCCTTAAGAAAAGGATAACCTACAACAAGAGCAATGGACAAAGACAAAACAAAGTAACACGGATTTAAACCAACCGATGAGCGTCTAGAACAAGACAGAAAAAACTAAAGGGAATCAAAAACAGATATAAAAAAAAAGGAATTAAAAGTTACGCCAATAAATAACCTAGCCATTTTGAGGGCTACCCAGAACTAATTTGGGGCGACTTTTTTAAATCCATCCCATAGATGTGTCTATGGGATAACCTAGTGCTATGTAAAAATACTTAAATATCCTTTCACTATTAAAAGTCTAAAAACCTAAATCTTTACCATTCTCACCTTCTTCTCTACCGATTCTCTTTGTTTTCCCTTCTTCTTCTTCTCAATTGTGTCTAAATCATTTCATCGTAAACCAAATCATCGTCGTAATTACAATCAAAAGATGGCTAAAAAAAGCAAACAACCCTTCAACCTGCTAATACTAACTGGCCGAATTTTGCCGAGAGAATAAGAAATAAAGAGATTGTTGAAGAACATAGTGAGGAATATGAAGAACACGAAGATGATGATCTAGATACGGAGACTAATTCCGACATTCAGCCTCTCCAGAACTATCTAATGGCTCCAATAAGGTAAGGGTTTACCAGTAATTGAGTTTATATTGCTTCAACTAAATGAAATCGTCAATAGAATATCAAGGGTTTTAGTTTATATGTCATAACCGGTAGTTTCGTGTTTGTATTTAACTACCGATTATGTTAGTTTTCTTCATTGCTCATGAACATCGACCATAATCGGTAGTTATATTTAGTCATAAACTACCGATTATATTCATGGACCAAAATTTAGGCATAATCGATAGTTTCGTATAAGGTTAAACTACCGATTATGGAAGTTAGTGAGGAACCTCAAAAACATTGACCATAATCGGTAGTTATATTTGGTCATTAACTACCGATTATTTTGCTGGACCAAAATTTAGGTTTAATCGGTAGTTAATCTTTTTGTGTAACTACCGATTGTAGTGTGTCCATATGCACAATCGGTAGATAATGTAGAGACCGAGCTATCGATTATGCGCAACTGGGAGTTACTTTGTTTAATTTACTAACGATTATGTAGTGATTAAACGATGTCTTCTTGGAAATAATTGTTCTTTATTTTGTTTTTTTAGGGAAAGGCGATCTAAGCAATCCCAAGATATAATTTTTTCGGGGCCTCTACCAAGTGGTTATGAAGGATGGTACATAATGTTATTTCCTTTTGATTTTAATATTACGACTCAATATTTTAGATAATAATCGTTTGATTGTTATTGTATAAAAAAGGAAAAAAAGGTTTGCATTTTTCTCCAAAAAACTAGATGGGTGCATAAATACGGGAGTGCCTTTATCAATTGAGCAAATGAGAGAGCATAAAGACCTCATTAACTACATTGATAATGAAGCCTATGCTAGCAAGTTTGGAGAGAATAAGCCTAAGAGGCTAGCAGCAAAGCACTGTAAAAGATCTCGCGGTTCATCTAGTGCTGATGCTCGTCGTCCTCGAAATTAGATTGTGGTTGTTTTGACAAAGAACATCATTTTCTTAGTTGATTTATAACAAACTTGTTTACTTTATGGATATGTCTATGTTGTTTAACATTACTGGTGTTTAATGTTCTAACATTTGAATGGATTATGCATGTTCAGAATGTTGGAATTTTGAAAAAATTGTGATTTTCAATTTGGGGCAACTTCATAATCGGTAGTTTAAAAAAAATAGGCTACCGATTATGCATGTTAAGAATGTTGGAATTTTGAAAAAAAATTGCAATTTTCAATTTGGGGCAACTTTCATAATCGGTAGTTTAAAAAAATTTAGACTACCGATTATGCATGTTAAGAATGTTGGAATTTTGAAAAAATTTACGATTTCCAATTTGGGGCAACTTTCATAATCGGTAGTTTAAAAAAAAAATTAGACTACCGATTATGCATGTTAAGAATGTTGGAATTTTGAAATTTTTTGCGATTTCCAATTTGGGGCAACTTTCATAATCGGTAGTTTAAAAAAAAAAATTAGATCACCGATTATGCATGTTAAAAATGTTGGAATTTTAAAAAAATTTGCGATTTCCAATTCGGGCAACTTTCATAATCGGTAGTTTAAAAAAAAATTAGACTACCGATTATGCATGTTAAGAATGTTGGAATTTTGAAAAATTTTGCGATTTCCAATTTGGGGAAACTTTCATAATCGGTAGTTTTAAAGAAATTTAGACTACCGATTATGCATGTTAAGAATGTTGGAATTTGAAAAATTTTGCGATTTCCAATTCGGGGCAACTTTCATAATCGGTAGTTTAAAGAAAATTTAGACTACCGATTACGGTGGAATCAGTAGATATATTACTCCATTATCTACCGATTATGATACGTCCATGGAATTAAATGCATGCAAAAAATGAACTTTTTTTATTAAAGATCACAAAACATTGCGTTAGTATTTGTTTATACATTTATGTTCAAAATATATATTCAAAATCAACTATTCACCATCCGAGTTCAAATCAATTGCGTCATTTCCTGAGCTTGTTAAACGATCCCAACGCTTCATGTTGGACTCATATTGCTTCAACCACTCCTTACAATGGTTAGTTGGGAAGTAATCCGACCACCTACTCAATGGAGGTAATGGACAATCATCCGTTAAACTTAAACCGATAAATGATTGTCATTATCCCATGCCATAATGATTCGTCTATCCTTGACCGACTCATCACGCACCGTCCTTGTGGGTGTAAATGTGACACTCACCCTAATGAAGGAGGACAGAAAAAATGTACCACGCAGTTCAATACATCCGCTAAAAGATACCCACATATCGGCATTACCATCCAATACCTGGATCCGATAGTCTCCAATCCATTTCGGCATTTTACACGAGTATATAACTCTTTGAACTTTTGTTCTCTGCCATGCCTATCTCCTTCTCTCATCATTTCAATATAAAATTCTTTATCCTCCAATAATTGTGCGACCATCTTATTTCTTAAATATTGCCATTGAGTGATATTCTCGGTAACCGCCTCAGTAAATTCTTATATTTGTTTCGAAGCAACGTGGAAAGCACAATTTCCATCCCCATCGACATCGTCGGTAGACAAAACAAATGGTATAATGAGTAGAGGGAGTTGTTCCAAATACTCATCGTATATAGGTTGGGTTTGACTTAGTTGGGAAGGAATCGTAGACACCTTAGCTTTGACTTGTCGTGAGTTTGGTCCACCTTGATCCTTCCTTGGACGACCCCTTTTCCTTAGAGCCAGCAAATCTTCATAATCAGCTTCAGTATGTTCATGCCTAGAAAGGTCACGATGACTAGATAACCATTCCTTTAACTCTTTTCTTTGAATTGACCTCGACTTTTCGGTATTCGGCCTACCCATCGCCTTTCCTTTCATTGGTTCCTGAACAACCTTTAGACAGGGTGAAGGGATTCTTCTAAATAGTGCATCAATATTTGCTTTTGTGCCCCATTTGACGTAGAGTAACGCTCGAGTATTAGCGCAAATATTTCCGTCTCCACGAACGACGCACCATCAACCTCCGGGGTGCTTGGAGTGAAAGTTAATTGCTTCCAAAAGGGATGAATATCATTAATTTCAATCACTTCAATATATCTTCCAAGCATGTGACGACACGGGAGTCCAATACCTATCATCGTCTTGCAGTTGCAAACCGTAGTCTCATCATCGTGATTTCTGTACAACTCCAATTGTTTTATCATGAAATTTATTGCCCACCAAGAAACTTTGTAAACTATACCCCTTAGAAGATTTTTATTTTTTAAATGTGCCAAAAGGAATCTATGCCGACTTTTTTCCATTGAACCATAAATCTTATTGAGGTCACGATTGGTGAACTCATAGATTGCTTCTTGGACCGACACGACCCCATTTTGGCTACCGACTAGTATTTTGTTTAATCGGTCATGGGACCCCTCTGCAATGCGTGTTGCCTCGTTCTTGAAGTTCCGATATTCATATGTCCATGCAAACACAAACTTATCATAGTGCGGTCCCAACCATTGTGTTTTGTAATACTTAACTGGTTTGGGATAGTTCTTGCCCCATTCATCCTCAAAGTTCTTCAAGTTGTATTCATAAACTTCTTCCGTCATCGACCAAACTATCTTATCCCATGTTTTTAAAAATAAAGACCACTTTATTCCATCCTCGACCCACTTTTCATCGCTAACATTTTCTCTTCTTCTCGTTCTTCCACGGTTAGTTTACTAATACGTTCATCCTCTTCCTTCAACCTCTTGGTACCTATGTTACGTTTTTTAGCTTGGATATGATGTCTGCAATTGGATTTGATGTTGCATTGAATGTCCACGTACAAAGCAAATTCTGGGCTTCCGAAAACACTACATTTATTGAATTCATCAAGGCTTGATCGTTATCCGTTACAATAACCCTTGGAAAATGCTCGCCATTATAAATCGACCTTAATGTTTGCAACATCCAAATGAAACTCACATCGTTCTCAACATCCATTAAACCCCAAGCCACCGTAAATGTGCATTTGTCCGAAGTGTGGCAAGTGATGTTCAACAACGGCATGTTGTACCTGTTTGTCTTGTAAGTAGCATCTATCAACAAAATTTGATGAAAGCATTGAGCCAATTGGATCATCTTCGGATGTGCCAAGAAAATACGAATTACCTTACCATCATTTTCTTCTTTTCTCAACGTGTAATTGTGTTTCTCGGCTAACCACTCTGATTGTTGCATAACCATTCGACCATCCCATTCCGTCCTTTTGATCGTTGCTAGCGCCGAATAAATTGTAGACAACGAAGACAAGGTGTTGGGGTCGTCCGCCTTTATCTTAGATAGGATTCAATCGCTTTCATTACGGTCCTCATAGACTTCACCGTCTCCATTTCCTTTGGTTTGAACTTGGCAACCATTACGTGCCCAGCAAGACTTTCCATATCTTTGTGGTTGTGACGACCATTAGCAACTCTAAACATTTTCCATACTTTTCCTTTCTTACCTTCGGGCTTATGGAAGATAATCTTAAATTGGCATCCAATATATCTTCTTTGAATTACCTCGGTATATCCTCTCCGTCTTCTTTACGTATTTATGATTCTTTCCCACGTGACTCTTTCGCTCGCCACCTCTCTCACAAATCATTTCAAATCGATCAACTTTCACGCAATTGTTCTGAACTACAACGCACATCTTCTCTTTTTCCTTGTTGATAAGCCATTCCTTTGCCTCCGCCTTACTTCCAAATGTCTTAATACGCATATAACAAAATAAATATCATAAGCCTAACCATGTAAAATACATTCTTAGAACAAGTTAAGAGTGAGTAGGTAGCTTACCAAATTATTTGCATAGTGTAGGGAAGTATCAGGACCCTCGTATGAAACAGGATTAACCCATTCAATAATCTACGTAAAATAGCAATGAGTTAGACAATGATAATCGGTAGTTAATTATGTTCACTTACTACTGATTACAAACAATCGGTAGATAATAATATCCCCGTGCTGCCGATTATCAACAATCGGTAGATAATATGTATTTCTAAACTACCGATTATTAAAAGAAATCAAGTCAAGTTATGTACACAAAAACAAGTAAAATCGGAGGTTTACTTTGTTACACCACTACCGATTACAATACAATCGGTAGATAACTATATGAAATATACTACCGATTACAAAGTTTGCAAAATAAAAAATTTGTAGGTTTGGAAAAATTCATTTTTGGGGCGACTAACATAATCGGTAGATAATATGTATTCCTAAACTACCGATTATACAAAAAGATCAAGTCAAGTTATGTACACAAAAATAAAAATAATAGGAGGTTTAGTTTGTTACACCACTACCGATTAGAATACAATCGGTAGGTAACTATATGTCATATACTACCGAATATAAAGTTTGCAAAATAAAAAATTTGTAGGTTTGGAGAAATTTATTTTTGGGGCGACTAACATAATCGGTAGATAATATGTATTCCTAAACTACCGATTATGCAAACAGAAATTCAAAAAAAAATCAATTTGGGGCGACTAACATAATCGGTAGATAATAAGTATTCCTAAGCTACCGATTATGCAAAAAGAAATTCAAAAAAAATTCAATTTGGGGATTTTGTATAATCGGTAGTAAGTAATCTTCACAAGACTACCGATTATGCTAAATTTTGGTCCAGTAAGTATAATCGGTAGTTTATGGTACTCCATTACCTACCGATTATGGGACGTCCATGGCATTAAATGCATGCAAAAAAGAATTTTCTTTGTTGCCGATCACATACAAACGCATACAAATTGGGTTTTTGAGCTTCTTAACATAACACCTGATTGTTTGATGCATTGTTACCTTCATTTTGATGTGATTCATCGTCTAGGTTTTCTTCCATACCAAAATTTGGATCATCCAACAAATAACCCAAATTGTCATCTCTAAACGTATTTGAACCTTCAATATTATGTTCTTCATGTTCAATCTCAACTTCTTCCTCATACTCATCCATGTTTGTGATTGAATTTAGGTAAAATCTGATTTCCCCAAACTTCTTCATCTTCTTCTTCTTCCTCTCTAACACACTCTCTATTTCCTATTCTAAAACTAAAACTCAAATTCATCATCTAACACTAACTATAACCAACTTAATTAACTAATTAATCAAAATTAACACTAATTAAGCAAGGACAGATTAGACATTAAAGTAAATATATGGATAACGGTTGTATTGATATTACTTCATAATGACCTTATTTTATTTTATTAGCCGCTCCAAATTAGTTTTAAGTAACCCTTAAAATAACCAGGATAAATAACTTGGCGGAAAAAATTGCACCAAAAAAAACACTTCGGGCAAAAATTGGGAAGAAATGTTTGATTTCTTCTTGTCTTATTAAATAACTACACCCCATGCAAAGCTTAATTGAAGAACGTCAGTTTTTTTTCGCCACCCTTTATTCCGGAAAATGATCAAACTTTTTAATCAAAAATATCCATCAAATTTTGCCTTGACACTTGGATTCGTATTTCACATAGACAACTAAAATACACCTCACTTTAAGGTCCACGTGGGTCAACAGTCAAACCCATGGTAACATGTCGGAGGTATTTGTGTACATCAGCCTCTTAAATTCTCATTTCCTACTAACCGGTCCCATTTTCTTCCTTTCTTCTTCCAGACCACAGATCTGCAACTCCATCGCTGCCACTATTGATATTCTCACCACCTCTACGGTATACCTACATACATTAAGCTTACCATAAATCTTGTTCATTATAAATACCATCGTTTCGTCATACTCATGAAGAGAGAAGACATTCATCAACAAAAAGAAAATGGTGAAGGACTGTAAATCTACAGGAGAATGCTTAAGTGATCGTTGGAATATATGTAAGAAGAAGAATATCAGCTGCTTCAAATGTGGGCAGAAGTAAAATTGAAGTGGTGACCCAAAAATCTGAAGCTGCTCTTTTTTTCTCTCTGTTTCTCTAACTGTTCATTTTAAAAACCAAAAGAATTAGAAGCTTCTATCAATCAGTTGAGAACATTTAGTTGTTTTTCTTAAACAAAATCTAAGTGGAAAGTGATTGAATTAGTTCAGTTTCATGGTTTCGTACGAAATTGAAAGAAATTGATTTTTGATGTTGATCTGATTTTACCTAATTAATGATTTGTTTGACGAATTGGTGAACTTTGGTTGTTCGATTTGTACTGAATTGAAATTAATTTACAGAAAATTGATAAAAACTTGATCAATTTGATGAGATAGAATTCAAACATGTATGTTGGTAAGATTTTTGGAAACTCTCTCTCAACGAAAACTCTTTCTCACTGATCCTCATCGGATCCTTTGTTCAGCTTTTATTTTTTTCTTGGTAAACAGGACTTAACCAAAAAGAGGGAGCCAGGAGAGGGAGCCAGGAGATGAGAAAAAAACTCTTTTCTAACTTTTTGTCTTAAGTTTTTTTTTTTTTTTCATTTAATTTGTACACGCTGGACTTGATTTATCTCAAGTAATAAAAAACATTAAAGGGTAAAAATGGAAATTACCATTTATAGGATAAACCAAATTATATTTCCAAGGAATTTTAAATATCAAATAAAAATTCTAAGATCCAACACAGAGAAGTATTTTTTTAATTCTTCCTTAACTTGTATCCTAGGATATAAATTAACAAGATCCAAACTGAAATATGATTGCATCATTTATTATACATCATTTGTCGTGGTTGTATAATGGTTATGTATCTATTTAATAAAATTTCTGCCTAAAAGAACAATCACCTATGATTTTTCGTAAAAAAATCTAAATTTGATATTGTTGTTTATACTCGTTGTGTAGATTTCTTTAGAAGCTTTCCAACGAGATAAAATTTATAAAAATCTAAGACATTGTTTTTTGGATATGTTATATTTTAGTTTGCTTGCCAATTATACTCCTGAAAAAATAGGAAGGCACTTTAGTAAGGAGGGAGAAAATCCGAGATTTATTTATTATACAAGTAGAACATATTAACTGTACTTGTTTATGTGTGTGTTTATAAGAAAATAAAATTTTATAGCTAAGTACCAATTGAATTGATATCTCTAGCAATCATAGATGTAATTCAAGGTTCAAAGTTACAGTAACTCTCTTATACTTTCTTTTCCTTCCTAATAAACTTAGATAAGCCATCAACAATATTATTACAAGTTCTACTAACATATAAGAACTTCCAAGAATTAAAATGAACTAAAAGTTGTTTACTTTGTTAATAAGGTACTTGTTTTCCCATCTCACTAACTCAACATATGAGATGATAGACTTCACCACCACTTCTGCATTAGTCTCAAATTTTATGTTGTCAAGCTTCAGATAGATAGCCCAACACACTTCCTCTTAGACTATAGCACATTCAGATGCTTCTGGAACTAAACCTCCTTTTGCCTAGCTTCCTTTGATTCCTTTGAAAACACCTGCATAATCTCGAAGTACCATTCCGGTACCAATACAGTTAATCTCATAATCAAAAGAAGAATCAATGTTTATTTTAAGGATATTTATTGGTGGTGGTCCCCAAGTTGAACTAGCATTCCTTGTTGCAACTAAATTGTTGCTGAACCCTGCAATATCAGATGAATTAATATGTTCAAAATTCAACAGATGACACTTAACTCTGGACACAGTATTAAAGGGATTAAGAGTTTTTCCTTCAAAGATGTGTTTACATCTCTCTTTCCAAAGAACCCAACATCCAGTCATGAGAGTTATAATCCATCTCTGATTATCTATGTAACTGCAATTCTCACCATTGGAAAACCACGATATAACGCATTCTTTTACTGATATGTTCCTACTACTGACAACATCTATCCTTACATTTAATAATCCCCAAACATCTTTGGAGTGAGTGTTATCCAACATTAGATGTTTAATAGTTTCTTCGCCAGTGTTACAAAGGCCACACTTGATTTCCAGATCATCATTGAACCTTAAGAGAGCATTCTAGTAGGCACAACTTCCTTAAGGAACTTCAAAATGAAAAGCTTGATTCGATGAGGTGCATTCCATAATTGTTTATATACCTCTGTAATAATTTGATTGTATGTAATACTAACTTGAAGCTTAGTTTCCATGAGTTTACTATATGTGCTCTTTAAAGAAAACTTTACATCTCTTGCTGGCATCCAAACAAGCTCATCTTCTTCTTCGATTGTAATATGCATTCTCATAATTTCCTACATTATAAGAGGTTCAAACAGATATTCAAGCAAAGGAATTTTCCAAAAATTTTCTTTCGGCTTCATTAACTCATTGATAAACTGATATTGCAGGTCAGTTTCTCTTTGTGGTTTAAGAATGTCCTGAATATTTCTCACCCTGCTGTCTTCCCATATTAGAGTTTTTTTACCATTATTGATGACTTTGAAGTAATTTTGATGAATAATGTCTCTTCCAAGCTCAATGCCTTGCCAAACCCAAGATGTCGATTTCATGTTAGAAGTATCATGAAGAAGACTTGACCCTTTGAGATATTTAGGACTTAAAACCTTAGCCCATAAGTTATTTGCCTCAATAACTAGCCTCCAAGCAAGTTTATCCATGAGTGCATGATTTAAGGTTGACAAGTCTCTAAAATATAAACCTCCATTAGTTTTGGAATGATATAAACTCTTCCATGCTATGACATTGAAACCTTTGTTGGAAATATGCTCCCATAAGAAACGTCTTTGAATGGTGTTTAATTCTTTAAGAAGACCTTTTGAAATTTTAAAGGTGCTCTGATATTGAGGGATTGTGTTTAGAACATTCTTCACTAGAGTGGACCTGCCAGCTTGATTTAGTGATTTAGTTTTCCAATAAGCTAGTTTCCTCTCAAAAGCTTGTTTTATCTCTTCAAAAGCTTAATTCTTGGATCTGCCAATAAGTAAAGGTGAGCCTAGATATTTATCCTTCTTATTCATTCTCTTAACTCCAAGAATCTCTATAAGATCATTGCATAAGCTTCATCCAGATTGTTGCTAAAGTGAACAACTGACTTTTTCATAATTGATAACATGACCAGATTGGAACTAAACTTATCTAGCAAATTCATAAGATTATAGATACTAGAAAGATTAGCTTGTGTGAAAAAAAAACAATCATCTGCAAATATAAGATGATTGATATGAGGTGCATCTCTTATGATGGAGATCCCCTTAATAGAGTTATTGAGATGAGCTTCAGTCAGATTATGAGATAAGAACTCCATGAAAGAATCAAAAGATAAAGAGACAGAGGGTCACCCTGTCTAATGCCTCTTGTAGGCTGGAAATCCTTACAAGGTGTACCATTGAGTAAGACATACAAAGTGGTAGTGCTTATACATTGATAGATAAGCTGACACCAATCATCCGAGAATCCAAAACTCTTTAGAACTTTGAGAAAAAAACACCATTCAAGCCTGTCAAATTCCTTTGACATATCCAATTTAAGAGCTAGCCAGGTTCTTTTGCAATGATAGTATTATCTTGAATTAATGTACCTGAGACATAGGCATCTTGAAATATTGAAATAATTTTCTCTATAATGGGTTTCATTCTAACAACCAAAATCTTAGAAACAATCTTGTAAGAAGTATTGCACAATCCCATAGGTCTGAAGTCTACATGGGATGAAGGTTTTTTCTTCTTGGGTATCAAGATTATGTATGTTTTATTTAATTCCTTGAGAATCTGTTTACTTGATAAGAATTGTCTAACCATGTCACATACTTCATCTCCAACTGTACTCCATTGAGTTTTATAAAACCCAGCCGGAAAGCCCTCAGGTCCAGGAGATGACCAATTCTCCATGCTTTTTAAGGTACTAAGAACTTCCTCATTAGTAGGAGGCAAAAGAAGTATTTTGTTGTCTCCTTCAGTGACAATGGATGGAAGTATATTGTAGTAGGAATATTTAATACTAGGATTTGTGGTAGAACTAATACCTTGAATATGCTCAGTCAGAATTATTTGAAGATCTTCTCTTTTGTTACCCAGGTGTCATTCATATTCTTGAGACTATCAATGTTATTTCTTATTTTCTTCATGTTTGTTGTAGTATGAAAAAACTTAGAGTTATAGTCATTTCTTTCATGAAAGTTACCCGAGATTTTTGCATATGAAAATCTTTTTTTATCTGATGTCACTTCGCCCTCAGGTCCAGGAGATGACCAATTCTCCATGCTTTTTAGGTACTAAGAACTTCCTTATTAGTAGGAGGCAAAAGAAGTATTTTGTTGTCTCCTTCAGTGACAATGGATGGAAGTATATTGTAGTAGGAATATTTAATACTAGGATTTGTGGTAGAACTAATACCTTGAATATGCTCAGTCAGAATTATTTGAAGATCTTCTCTTTTGTTACCCATGTGTCATTCATATTCTTGAGACTATCAATGTTATTTCTTATTTTCTTCATGTTTGTTGTAGTATGAAAAAACTTAGAGTTATAGTCCATTTCTTTCATGAAAGTTACCAGAGATTTTTGCATATGAAAATCCTTTTTTATCTGATGTCACTTCTTAAGATCATTGGTGGAAGATATCAGTTTGTTTTCCATCTTCTAAGACTGACTTTGATTTTGTATATTAGTATTTTCCTTCTGAAGGCTATCAATTCTAAGGTTGACGTCACCAAAGTGAAGTTTGTTCCATTTATCCAGAGTGATTCTGGTGAAGTTTCTTAGCCAACTTGTAACCTGGAGAACCATCCACAGTTTTGTTCCATGCTTGAGAAATATGGAGAACACAAGATTTATCATTTAGCCATGTATAGAAGAATCTGAAAGGCTTCCATAACTTAGGCTTGTTATAATCGTCTAATAGAAGTATAGGGCTGTGATAATTTCCAACTTGATTTAAATGGAAAAGTTTTGAAGAATTAAAAACTCTATTCCATTCACTGTTTCCCAAAGCATAATCAATCCTAGGTTGCTTCTTACTTATACCCATGTTATTGCTTGTCCAAGTATATTGCTTTCCTATGTATCCAGTGTCTTCTAACCCAATATCCTGAATAATGTTTTTTATTCTGCCATCTGAAGAACAAGAAGTATTCTTCCCATCTTCAAACAAATGAAAATTCAGGTCCCCAAGAAGTATCCATGGTTGATTAATATTAGAACCCAAGTCTTGAATGGAATCCCATTGAACTTTCTTTTTCTCATAATTACAGTAACCACACATACAAGTTATTAACCATTCAGGCTTTCTTGGATCAGCTTGTATGAGACAATGTATCATGTTATTTTCACAATTAATAATTTCACATAAAAAACCATTTTTCCAAAATAAAACAAGTCCACCAGAAAGACCAATAAAATCAAGAATTAAACTGTTGGAATATTGAAAACAAGACAATATTGGTTTAACCTTAGAACTATGCAACTTGGCTTCACAAATAAATATCAAGTCAGGATTTTGAGTCCTAATAAGATCTTTGAGATGATTCCTAGTTTCATTAGATTTAAATCCTTGGACATTCCAAGATAACACCCTCATATTGAATTTTTAAAAAATAAAGTTATAGTGATGGCTATAGGTTGTATTGGTTTGTAAAATACTAAGAGAACCAATGTAAATAAAACTTACTGAGAAAAAACAAGAAGTTAACTTAGAGGAAATACTAGAGGTTTTGATATAAAAAATAATACCTTAAGCGCAATCCTCTTTATTTTCATGAAAGTACTCATTTGCACTAGTATCTCCCTCCCCAACCATATCTAGTTCCATATCATCCATGTTGGCAATCAAGCAGTTGGCTACCTTGTTATTCTGAAGAAACTTCTAATGCAAATCATGATTTACAGGGACAAGACTTTGAATGTTAAAGGCATATTTTTGAGGGTCAGGGTCAGTGTTCCTAGATCTTTTATTACTCCTCATTGCTTCAGGTTCTGTTATGTTTTTATTCTGGGTTTTGCTAGCTTCACAAATTTGTTGTACCATTTGATCAATATCCTTAGTTGCTTCAACACCATAAGTTGTAGCTAACTCCTTCCAGTAAACCAAATATTCCTCATTTGTGTAACCTCTTATGATAATATCATTGGCAGTATCGTCGTATTCATCCTTATTGTGATCAATAGTGAGGCATATGTCACACAAATTGTGCGGCTATTTTTCCCAGTGGTTGCGAACCCACACAACTTTCCCTGCAGCCGTATCCCCCGGCCCCCCCCCCCCCCATGAAAAGGTTTAGAAAGTTCTATTTCTACCCTTGATGTGACCATATTCCCAATCTTTGGTCTGCAATTTTTGGGATCAGTTGCTATTTTTGTCCCCAGCTCTTCTAGTGCTTCACTAGTAATGCTTTCTGAATGATGTTCTATTAGAATATTCTTGAACTGGACATTCCATTGTTGGTGAGTGAAAGTCCAATCTTCAATGGGTATACCGGCAGAATATTTTTTGAGATTCAAATGGCATCTTTGAAAATTCTATGGAGATTTCTTAAGGATCTCATATCTGTCCTTGAAGTACTTAGCTTGATTAGATAAATATTTTTTTCCCACAATTATAATTTCCTTGATTTTGTATTTCTTCCATAGGATATGATTTATTTCTTAATTTCTCCAGATTCAACCTCATCTCTAGCGAATAATTTTCCTATCAAGCTGTTGGACCATTCTTCTTTGGATTCCGAAATGTCTTTAGATGAACCAACTGTCTTTCTGATTTTCTTGGCAACAACTTCTCTTATATTTGCTTGCATCATTTGATTAGTGGTGTCATTGAATTGATTATTTGAACTCATGGACATAATATTTTTTGTTGTTGTTTTCTTGTATTTTCTTAGATAATTGTTTTAATGAAATTCTTGAACTGCATCCTCAAAAGGTAAGGTATAATTATTGTAGTAACTAAAATTAGTTACATAGGATATATTGTTTACCTTAAAGAGTGGGAACGAAATTTTTAAAAAATTGAATAACAAATAGTTGGTATTGAATTTGTTATAGGTCGACTGAGCTAATTTAGGATGACTGAAATTACGGGCCTTGAATGGGGGAGTTTAGCTTTTTGAATTTTCAAAAAATTGTGTTGCATATCATGATTTCTAGAAGGAGAATCAGTATGATGATCAAAGATAGCATCACAAGCTGAAATATAAACATGTTCAAGAGAATACCAAGGTATCATACTGTTTGAGACCATTTTAGGCTTGATGGTTAGCAAAACTGCTGAAAAATGATAAAATTGTCGATGATTGTGACAAAACGGTGCAAGGATTATACTTGTTGCAAAGGTCCAATATTGAAGGCCTTCCATTTTTCAATCAAGAGGATCTACAAAAGAAAACTTAATGCTGCATTTTTACAATGTGACTGATTAAAAGCAATAAGTAGTAGAAAGAATAAAAGATGTAAAAAGTAAATATTTTGAAAATAAACAGATTTATAAGAACTTAATCATTATGTAAAAATAACTTAGAAGAACGGAGATTAAGAGAAGGATGATATGTTGTTGTTGTAAAAATCGATCTCGAAAATCTAGTTTAACCGGAGCATCAATGAAACTTCACAAAATCTTCAAATTAACCATTTTTAGAATATTCCTTGGAGTTCTGCATATCTAACCTGGCAAATGATATGGATATTTGATAAAAACAAAGACTTTAAAACTTGTGTAACAACATATTATCTAAATAGATAATATACACATATTATACTTTGATATTTATGTATTTTTTTCTTCATAATTTTAAATAATTATGGTTCTGACGATAATTAGAAAATATTTTAAACTTATAAATAAAAAAATAATATTCCTTCTGTTTTTAGAAAAGTGTTACTATCACTTTTTTATTTTAGTCTAAAAATAGGTTAAATTGAAAAAGTGATAGTAACATTTTTCTAGAAACAGAGGAGTAACAATTTAGACCTGTGACTAAAATTCCCAAAAACGTACGTCCAAAATATACAAGGCCTTCTGATTCATACTGTATACCGTCTCGTCTGGCTGGTCTCTGCTGAACCTGTGCGCCAATAACAAGGGTTTTTCTTAGGGTTTCAGAAGATAGCTAAAATCATCCCTTCAAGGTTTTGGTAATGACTTGTTCATTCTCTCCTACAAAACGTCGTCGTAAGGATTAACAGGTCGAAGATATTCCGAATGAATCTTCACATCCGAAGAAATACCCTCTCGTCGTTTTTGCTCATGGGGCTGGAGCTCCTTCTTCTTCCGAATGGATGAAACGGTCATCTCTGACTCTCATTGCAACCTCTTATATGTTTTCCCACGATGTATCATTTTGGATTTTCACTCATCGAACATCTTGAAGTAAATTCAAGTAATCTGGTACAGTTTGACTGAAAATTACACATTGGGTAGGGTTTTTTACCTACTTGGGCTATTGTGATTATGACAAATAAATGGTTACTCTATCGAGCAAAAATAAATTTGCTCTACCTGTTCAAATTGTTGTATGCTGCTGCTACTTGGAGAATAGAAATGTTATCTACATTAACTTTATTCAGATTTTTAGGTTATTCACACAATTTAACCCACGGTATTCGAAATACTATTTACTGGTTAGTGCACAGCACAGGTCATTTTACTAAAAACAGGTTCATGAATCATGGTTTAGATTCTACTTTGGACTTCTTGTACAGACCAATTTAGGAAGTTGACTAGTAAATGCAATTTGGCCACTTTATCTTAGTTATCCGAGGAATTCAAAAACATATGCTGTCTTTCTTTGTGATCCCTTTTCTTTGCTCATTTGATCTTTTCAGCAAGTTTGGAAATGAAAATTATACATTCCCGTAGAACATATGATGTTTGCATTTTCTACAGATGGAAAGATATGATCGGAAAGGCTTTGCTTGCTGTTGATGTAGTTACATTTGATTACCCATGTATGTCTACCTCTTATCCTGCTTTAAGCAAGTGTTAGTTTGTCTGCGAATATATACTACTTTAGGTCACACTAGTCAGACTAGGTTTTTGTACTTTGTTCTTTACCGTGTGAGGTTGAGGAAGAAAAATTGAGAAAACATGTGGTAGTGTGGGTGACCAATGACATGGAGATGCTAAGAATGAGCTATTATGTAGTCACATGTTACTAACAGAGATGCAGATGAAAGTTTGTCTCTTCTATATGTCAAAGAGGGCTCTAACTGGCGCTTAAATTTCTTGGATTGGGGTGGGAAAAAATATTGTCAGAGCACAGTAGGAACGATTCATACCACACAAAACAAAGGAAACAAAACTTAACTAGTAGGGATTTCCTTGGTTAAAAGTAGATTTTATAGAAATACAAGTAGGCAAAATTAGGTAATATAGCTGAGACTTACGTGAATGATTACCTAGCAGATTTATCTGGTGGAAAGAAAGGTGCTCCTCCTAAGGCAGAGAAACTAGTAGATTACCACTTGGGGTTTGTGAAAGAGGCTGCTGCAAAGTATCCTGGTCATCCATTGATATTAACAGGAAAGTCCATGGGTTCAAGGTAATACTTGCAAAATTTGCTTGGTTTCTGCTAATACGCTTTTCCATTGAAATTTGCACAATCGTATAAACTAAAATTCAACTTTTACTTTTGAGTAGAGTTAGTTGCATGGTTGCATCCAAAGAAAACACCAACATCTCTGCAGTAATTTGCTTGGGATACCCACTAAAGGTTTTGTTAATACTATACCTCTACAAGTGGTCTATTCAATTTTATTTAGCATCTGTCTTCTTTCTATTATTCTCAGTTCTGATTATATGTTCCTATCTCCCTTCGCAAGAAGTGATACTCTTCAATCCACCATCTACTTTAAAATGCATTACTAGTGTTTATAGAAAATATTATTGTACTTAAACATGTATTGATTTCTTTTTTCTTCTTTAAAGCGCTCCATATGATTTTACATTTATCTTCTTTATGTGAGCTCATCATTAAACTCATCCAAGCCTTTCTAAGGACAATTCAATCACAACTAATTTAAGAACAAAGTGAGAATCTGTCATATTTAAGATTGCAGGGACAATTGATTGCTCTAAGTTCTTACATTCTTAGGTTTTAGGTGGTTTTGTATTACACGTTCTAGAAGGCGCGAGTAGGAGTGCTAGAAAATAATTCTCCGGTCCTTTTTGGCAGTTGCACTTATTTTCCATGGAATCATAGTTTAACTATAAATCATCTGATCATATACTGATGTCATTTTGTTAGCTCATATTATAAAATATGCAAGTCACAAGGTCAAGAGCTTAATCTTTCGAACGTCAGACCTTACAGTTATCAGTTTAAATATATCTAGCTATGTAACCATCCTGAATTAGCTGGATGTCAACCCTCAGCATAGTTATCCCAGTTCGCTGTTACAACATGAAGTTGTTTGAACCTAATATTGTAGCAATTGAACTTTTCTGAGATCCTCACTGATATACCATCCAAAAAATGACCATGGTTTTGTGGTGTCTGAAACAATGACCATGCCTTGACTATCTATAAAGATATAAATGCATGGTTACTTGTGCTGGCGGATTTGCATATATAGTAGAAATAACTTGTGTTTTCAATTTAGGGTTCAAATGCATCGAAAAGAGAAGAAACCTTGTTGCAGCTTCAGTTCCAACTATTTTTGTACAGGTTTGGAAATCTCTAAATATGCTTTTATATGAATATTATCCCAAGTTCCCTTGCATTGTCAAGTAAGCTTCTTAAATTCTAAAATGAATCTTAATAATTTGATAAAGGGTAGCAAAGATGCACTCTGCTCTCTTGATAAGCTGAATGCAGTTCGCAATAAGATGGAAACCGTTAATGAGTTACATGTAGTTGAAGGTGGGGATCATTCATTTAAGATTGGTAAGAAGCATCTAATCAGATCAACCCAAGAAGCAGCCGAAGAGGAAGCTATAAAGGCAATAACGAAGTTTGTCAGGGAGGTACTCCGGGAGCTTTGATATCTTTCTCATGCTCTTCAAACTGCTCTTACTACCATGAATGAGTGCCCAGACTTTCCTTTGCATATGGGTGTAGTCCTCTTGTTGGGTGGTTAGGAATCTTCTTTGCTAATTGAAAATGCTCAGTAATATCATATGGTGACATAGCAATTACTTACTTTTTTTTTTGTTTAATCCTCTTTAGGATTGTAAGATCAAGTTCGGTGATATTTAGTACTTGTAAGATAAGGAAAAATCAGTCCAATGTACCAATTCATGTTTGTTTAAGGTAAATCATGTAGCCTTTTTTGTCAATAGGAGGTGCCTCGTGCTCCCTTGCTTGACCCTCTTTAAGAAAATAAAATAAATTTTTGTAGATGAAAATGCAAGGGAGTATGGTAATGCCAATAGTAGTTGTCCAGTTAGAGGTACTAGGTACTACCAATACATAACCAAATCACACATTCGTGACGAGTTATTTGGGTGTTGCAGTTTCCAGGAATTGTTATTTAGGTATTGCAGTTTCCAGGAATTATGAATGAAGCTGGCATGGAAACGATGGGTAAGACGCCTTCAATCTGCCGTATGAAGAATCTGAAACATCAATTCATTCAAGATAGAATTGTTTCTTCGACGGAATTGATGTTTCCACCACTTCTGTTATCTTTTCCACCACCGCTTAGTTCAACTTTCTCGAATTGCTATAAATAATCCAACCCATATGAACCGTTCCTAATTCAACTCTCTTGCTATTGGTCAACTTAATGGCCACCTTGGTGTGTTTGACGAAAGAAAAAAGAACTTGGTGTGTTTGACGAAAGAAAAAAGAACTCGTCTTATCACCTGCAATCCAACAATCAATTCCATTAGCTTTCTTCTCCTATTGGCTCTTAGAATCTTTTCTCTTTGGAAAACGAAATGAAATGGACGGTATCCATGAAGCCCCTGTACAAACTTGTGCCATCAGTGAAGAAGTAGACCAGGGTAATGATGAAGATGGTGGTGGTGTGCATTCGAATAAAATTATCAGTAGTCCAAGAAAGTAAGTTATAGTTTACTACTGTTTAGGTTTCTAATCATATGAATCATCATTTAATCAAAGTAATGCAAATAAGTTTTCTTGTTGGTTTTCCATGAAGGGACCCATGAATCCTATTAAAATTGGTAGTAACAGGATGGCTTAGTGTTCAATCAAATTGTGCAGTATGATCTTGCTCAGTTAGCTTCCATAGAAAGGTTAAAGCATTGCTTGGTTGAACCCATAAGTGTTGGTATGTCAAGCTTGTTGTTAATGATAGATGACCAAAATTATTTTTTGATTTATTGTTTACTAAAGTCAATCTCGGACTAGGATTAAATTTAGGTAGTAGAGTATCGGAAATCACCGAATACCCTTGAAGATTGAAGACTGAAGAACACGAAGACATCTGCGAGAACGTCATCAACAAAGATATGTGAATACTGACTATCCTATTTACTCATTATTTATACTATTTTATCTTTTGAGACAATGTCGTATGGCTTTAGTATACATGATGAATTACAAAGAAGAACTTTCGAGTTTAATCTTGTACTTTACTAATCTCGAAACACAAACTCAAGCATTGGATGTTCACAAGACTTATCGTATTTGAGGTTGAGAACAATTTTTATTGTTCAACGAACTATATTTGCGAAAAAAGATCCTAAGAACATAAAGTTGTATTAATGTTCATGAAATGATTTTCTATTTCGCGAACTGTGCAAACAATTGATGTTACTGAACTCCAAAGTGCATAAGATTTAGCGAATTGATTTTCCTAGTTCGTGAAGTGTGCAATTTTTACTATGTTGTTGGAATTTGTAAATTTTCTCTTGTGTTCACGAACTGATTTTCTAGCTCGTGAACTGTGCACTTTTGGGTATGTTCTTGTTAACTTCATCATCTTGAGTTTGTGAACTGGTTTTCCTAGTTCGCGAACTGCACAAATTTTGGGTGTTACTAAAATCCAACTTTGTTTGATGGTTCACTGACCGTATGGTTAACTCGTGGGCTATTCTTTTATGCATGGTCGTTAATTGACAAATAATATGTGCACATTCTTACTTGTATTACAAGAAAAATTCTCACATGCTCACATGGTTTCCATTCTATGTATTAATCTATATCAAGAAGTTAAGGATTTCTTGGGATCAAAGTAATTCGTAAACATGGAAACTAGTTTATGAACTTGCTATGAATGCAAGTAATAGTTTCTTGAACTTTAAGAAACCTATCCTTATACATAATTACAAATAGAGGACTCTGTGTAACTAAGATTCTCAATCAATGCGCGTTATGCATCTTCTTGTTTCAAGAGTCGTCCTCCAAAGACCTAGGTTTCTTCGAGAAACATAAATAGATTAAGATTTTAAAGAGTTCACTTAGGATTTGTGAAGACTGGTCAGACAATCTTTTACCTGATAGATATTTGTTATCTGAAACCTTATCTTGATCATCATAGTTTTTATTTATTCTAAAAGTTTTTCTCTTCTACTGTACGACCATTCAAAAACTATTGATTGATGAATAAGATTGATAAAAATTACAAATAGTTATTCGTCTTTCACCTTGTAGTTCCGCAAGATTAACATCTAAAATTGATTTAGATAGATCTTATGAGGTAGAATCAATTAGGCATCTCTAAAACTTTTGAAAAGAGTAAGCTCCCTAGTTGTTGAGGTTTGCTTCATATGATTTTTACCTGGAGATCCCTAAATGAAAATAGATTTTTACCTTGATTGAAACATATATGAAGAAAATAAATTAGGTGTCCTGTTGGAGGAAGTGTAGTACTAGTCTTCACTAAGGTATGTGGATAAACATATATGCCTGTGAAGGACGTCAGCTAGAAAAATCAAGTGCATAGGTTCTTGTATCGATATAATACAGTGTGGTGTTCAAACTGGACAAAGCCCTGGGGTTTTTCTGCTAGATTACAGTTTTTCTCGTTAACAATATTTATGGTGTTTGGTGTTCTTTCATTTTTCGCATTATATTGTTTTATCTGTATAATTAAAATATCATAAGTACTAAGTTAATCAACCTAGATAGTTTTTAGCTTGATATTAAAGATCCTATAAGACTTATTCTTGTTGAATTCAGATCTTGGAATATAAATCATATATACAAGACTTTATCTTAATTAAATTCGTATCTTGAAGGTTCAAATACATACTAGGTTTACCTTGAGGATTTGTATCTTAATTGATGATTAAAAGTATTCCTTATTTTACAATTTTGAATAATTTTTTTTGTATCTGAACATATACACTGTATAAGGTTTTTCCATACAGGTTTACGAAAGAAAAAGTTGGAGGTGTACTAGGTACCCTCTTTTTTTCAGCAGTTTTATTAGTTTATACTGCATACCATCTACTAAATTGCTTGTGTAGTTTTTTTTTTTACTTTTTTATAATAATTTGGACTTTCACATCTTCGGTCATAGAATTCTTACACCGTTAACTCAACGTATGCCAAAAAGTAATTCCTCGATTCCACCGTCCCTAATTACGGCTTAATTTAGGTTCAGAGTAAGCATCAAAATGAACATATGAATACTCTATTTTTACGGTGTGCCACACCGTATGTTATTTTTTACAATTATACGGTCGAACGTATTTAAGTCGTTTTACACATTTGTTTATATCATTTGTTTGATGTTGAGTTAAATATATTATTCGTGTATTCGTAGGAGAAAATTCGTAATGTACGCTATATACTTTGATTTTTATATTCCTGTTATAATTCGCGAATGTGATATTTTGTGAGTTCAAGGTAGTAATTTGGGTGGAGAAGAAACTCTGGTCATGTCGAAAGAAATCAATGACTTTGCTGGGATAATGAGTACGCATCCTATGGTCATTGCGGATTGCGAAATGTATGTATATTTTGATGAAGTGTGTATTTGTTTGCAAGTTTACCATTGACTGTTTAATAATCTTGTTGTGAAAAATATGTTTACATCTGTCATACGGTTTTGTGTGGTTTTCTTTGATAGAAGCAAATATAGTTAGAATGAATGCTTAGTTGAACCTACATACCTCGGAATGTCAAGAATGTTGTCATATTTAGTTTCCAACACTATTACTTTATTTATCCTACTATTGTCAGCTTAGGTTTGGAATATATTAGGTAGTATAGTCTTCAAGAGGGATGAAGAACTCAAATAATAAGGTTAGTATTAATAATTTTCAGTCACTTGAGTTCACGTACCTAAGATTTGAGTTTGTTAACGTATAGCTTGTAGAACTCAAATAAGAAGGTTAATAAGTCACTTGAGTTTGCAAACATGATACATTGAGTTCGCAAACCTATTGAAGAGAATTATCTCTGGAACATTTATTGCATTTGAGTTCGCGTACCTAATGAAGAAAACTTCTCTCGAGCTTCAAATGTCATTTGAGTTCGTGAATCTAGTACAAGAATATTTTTTCTGTGACTTTTTGAGCATTTGAGTTCACGAACCTAATATGGTGAGTTTGCGAGCCTAATAAGTTAGAATGCTCTTGTATCTTTATTTTCATTTGAGTCCGGGAACCTATTTGTTTGAGTTTACGAACCTAAAAAGCTTATGAGTTCTATATTCTCTCTAACTGTTCCAAAGGTTCAACTTTGAGTTCTTGGACTTAAAAGCTTAATGAGACAACCCATAACTCTATATCTTTGGGATCATTCATTCTTTTTTGATTGGAAAGTCTGTTCTTTTCTTGAAAGTTTGATGTTATCTTTGGTAGTAATTCTTTTATTAAGAATTCACTTAAGCTAAAAAATTGTCTACAACTTCAAACCATGGAAAGAACCTCATTGCAAGTTCATTTCTTTCCAAAGAAACAAATTTTTATATCTTAGGAAACGACTTTGATTTATCAAGTGAAAATTAACTTGGGTTGGTAGAAATTAGTTGCTTACATCTTAAGCAACCCATCCTTGATTGTTTACTATAAATTGGAGACATCAGCACACATAAAATTTAATCCCTACACTTTTGCGTATTTTGTTGCAAAATTTATCCTCAAAATACCTAGGCTCATCGTGATCTAAGGTTCGACTTTGAACGACTTCACTTTGGATTCGTGAAGTACATGCTCACATTTATTGAAGAAAGGTAGTTTCGTAATCTGCATCCGTATTTGTGCTGCGTATAATTCTTGTTTATTCTAAGATTTTTCCCTCCTGATATAAGTTTGTTCAAGAATTGAAAATCAAATCCATATTTGATAGAACTTCAATTACGATTGCTTAAGCACTTATCTCTTAAAATCCGGATATGAAGATATCACCAAATTCATCTAAACTTGATCTTAGATTGATTTTTTGTAAGATAGATTGATTAATTATCTCTATAAGTCTTGAAGAGAATAAACCCTAATCTTGTATTTAGATTCATTTAAATTCAGGGAATTGATTTCTACATCCTTGATCTAAAATCATAAAGGAAATCACCAGGTGTCCTGTTGAAGGAAGGGGAAGCGCTAGTCTTGCCGACGTACCGTGGAGAAAATCATAGGGATGTAAAAGGCATCCTTTAGGGGAATGGAATACGTATGTTCTTGCGAGAATCAAGAAAGTAAGGGCACAACTGTTGCAGAATAAGTCACATGGGTTATTTTTTCTGAAATACATTCCGGATGAAAGTCTTATTGTAGGCTAGTATTTTTTAACGTCTTAATACAATGTGTTCAAACTGGACGAGGCCCGGGGTTTTGGTGGTGTACTTGGTACCTTACCCTTTATAATTGGTATCAAAGAAAACAAACACCTGAAAGACTTAACACTCTGTGTTTGTAAACAATCTGATTTATAGACAAGAGCTCATACACTATTGTCGTTTTACCAAAACTTGAAAACACTGGATTAAACTCCGTTAATGTCTTTTTGTCGTACCTTATCAAATCAGTAAAAGAACTGTGACGCCCCAACTAAGACACCTACTTAGATAATAGGATTACAACCTAAACTTGAAGCATCAAAATCTAGATCATTGATTTTAAGAATCATAATTGCATAAAGTACACCAAAACGAACCCAAGCTCTCTGATACTTAAAGAATGAAAATCTCTCGAGTAATATGAATATATTAATATGTTATTTTACAGATAAATAAAGGATACATATATAAAAAGATATATAAATATCTTTAATTCGCTAAAGCTTAAGCTACGAAATAGATATCTTCATGTGCACCATTTCTTCTGATAACTGAAAACTGAAGTGGTAACGAGTGAGCACATCATCCCAAAAAGGATGCTCAGTGGAAACAAATAACTTTCAAGTAATCACTAACATGCTTCACAATTACGAAAGGTAATTAATTAAAGTACCACAATAGAAGAAAGCAATTAACACCTTTTACCGGCAACACCCAACACAACATTGTAAATATGACATTCATGATAAAAAATAGTATCCTAACCTTACCTCCACAGAGATTACATCCCATAGTACAATCTCTATGAAAAAATGTTAGAACAACTAAAAATATGTAAACCTTACCTCGCCCTATTCAATGCAAAAATCGACGCTAGAACAACTCCAGTATCAAATAATAACGCCATCCACATGAAGTGCCCATCCAAACCATGATTTAGGAAACTACTATCAAAGTCTAGAAGATTTAACAATCAAACATAATATGCATACAACTGATTTTCCAGATACCTCGATATAATACTTCACACCTCGTGCTACATAAGACATAAAATAGGATATAAAATAAAAATAATAATATTACACTCCCCGTGCTATTAATAATATTGCACTCCCCGTGCTATTAATAATATTGCACTCCCCGTGCTGCTTAACTTAGCAAGAAGCTGTGGGGAAACCATAGATACTCCTCGAGGAGAATTTAGACAAAAAACATATTAAACAACATACTCATCCAATTGCAGACAAACATGCTTACAAATAATAATGAACAATAAACTACTTAATGATTACAAGAAGGTTACAAGAGTTCCCGCCTCAAACGATGACAAGCAATCCACAATCCACTAGTTCATACTTTGAATCAATCATTGTTAATACATAATAACTGTTAATCACAAAAGCACTATAAGAAAATAGCCAATAGGCTCACACAATAAGCATAGCATAATATCATATAAGTTCACGTTAATATAGCTAAGAGAAATTACTAATGGTTCCCAATTTACTAATGGTTCTATAACCTAGTATTCGGTAATTTTATTATAAATAAATATCTACTCATCTAAATTGGATGAATTTGGTGTCATTGGAAAGCTCTCGAAAAACTCTACAACTTTGCAGAGGGAAACGAAATAATTGAGACATTAAGAGGTCCAAAACATCAAATTAAAAGAACAGGTCCTAAGCCCAAGTTCAAGCCATCAGCTCACGGGCTTGACCAGGCCCAACAGCCCGCCCCACGACCCGGCACATTAACCCATTTAGGAAGACCCACGACCTGACCCATTAAACCGTTTTATGACCCATGATCCGTCCCGTCTGACTCGCTTCCACCAACACAGTTAAATTTCAGAAGTTTTTCACATAAAAACAACAAATGAGTCATAAAACGGGCCGGAAGTATGACAATCTCCCCTATAACATAAAAACAACCCATTTAGGAAGACCCACGACCTGACCCATTCATTTTTGGGGATCTCTAAATCGTTCATTTTTTAACCAAAAAAGACACTTGATGGCCTTTTAGAAAGATGACAATCTCCCCTATAACTTTATAGTTATGATCGGAACCCAATTCTAACTCGAACATAACTCAAAAAATCCGTTTAATCGCTCACTCACCGCTGATTCTATGGTTATCTAATTTGAAAATTCATAACTAATTCTATGGTTATCCAATTTGAACAAACTCAGGTTCAATAAAAAGATGAGAAACTTATCTACAACTTTCATGTACTCTAACGTCTAGGACTTATTCATATTTTATGATATTTTAAAAAATCTCTAGATGTAGGGCAGAAAAACACTTAGTCTCACATAAAATGATGATTTCATGCTTTTACATAAAATTCGAAGTCATTATTTTATGATTATTTTAACTTATTTAAGCATATAAAAAGTACCCAAATCATCTATATTATAAAAGATAACGGTGTTTTTACCACGAAGATCTACATTTAGGGGAGATAAACGACTGAGATCGAACATCTGTTGGTTTTGTAATTTATACTACTTTACTAGAGATTCCGATCCTATAGCCCACGTATTTATTAGTGCTTCACATAACTGGATCGACCCACCGTATTTATTAGTCCATCACTCAACTGGATCGGCTCACCGTATGATATCATCTCATTCTCCATTTTTGGAATGTGTTGATTCTTCTTCATTAAATCACTGCAATAAATTGGAAATGTTCTCAGCCGTTACAGATTCCCAATATTTATCAGTAAATTGGATTAATAACAAATATTTAGTTCTGATTTGCTCTTTTCATTTTGAAATCTTCTTTGAAGTTGAGAAACCAAACCATAACGCTTTGAAGTAGAGAAACCAAACCCTAATTACCATTACATAACCCTTTGTTGTTTAAAGATTATTCACATATAGGTTTAAGATTGATTTGATTGAATTCATGGAGGGTCATTTAGGCCGTGGCAATAATGGTGATGGAAATATCAAACAACCAGTCTTAGTGTAGCATCACCTATTTATGGTTCATTTTCTTTCTCTGATATACTTTTTAGGGGTTGTGTTGTATATATATTAGCTAATATTTTTTTTTCTTCTCGTATTAGAGTTATGTTTGTATTAATAATATCTTATAACTCTATACTTTGATTTTTCGTTTTGAACACTAACCCGTTTTCTCTTTTGATTCTGTTTTGAAATTATCTGGATTTTAGGTTACAGTTACAACCTAGATAAACCTGTGTAATGTAAGTCCCTAGATGGAAAACAATCATTTTTTTTCCCGCTATGGGCTAAATAATCAGGGGATTACTCAATTGATCCAAAGAGCAAAATTCAAAAAAAAAATTTGTTCAAAAATGGGCCAAAATCCAAGAATATGGTGCGGATAGCAGGAGCTCAAGTCAAATGAGATTAGACTATTAAGTCAAATGAAATTAGACTAACGCACGGTTTCACTCCTTAAGAAACCCTTTTCCTCTTATTTTCAACACTTACTCTGCAACACCTTACCAGAACACTCACTTATAAGTTCTAGCAACCCATTTCTCCTATCTCTCTTAATTTCCTCCTTATTGTTTTTTTTTTGTTGTTGATTGTTTGATATTGTAAATATTTCTTGGGAAAGAAGAAACTTTGAAGATAAATGCTCAACTAGAAGGATTTTAAAAACTCAATGTAATACAGAAGAAGTTGAACCTGGTGGTTATATATTCATAAGAAAACGTGAAAAAACTGAAGAATTCTCACGGATTGTGTTAGAAGGTAAGATTTTATTTTTTAGTTACACCTTTCTCTCTTTTAATTTACAACAAACGTAACGACATATGATTTTTCAATATTGAGGTGTTTGGTAAAAATAATTATTATCATTTATGATTATAGATAATCACAAATTGAAAAATGATATACTATTTATCATTTTTTAAATAAATTTTAACAAACATATTCTTGGAATAATTGATTATCTTAAAAAAATGCTCTCGAAGAGGAGAGGAAGAATGATGATTTAAGAACTTTTTTTTAGTCCACTATTGTTTTTTTGTCTCTCTCTTTATAGTTTAGAGAAAATAAGGAAAAAAATCTAATTCATTTTTGTTAAAAAAAATTTGATTATGATAATTTTTATAAACAATTTTTTTCTACTTATGAAAATAATGAGTTTTTTCAGTTATGATTAAAATAATCAGTTATTATAAATTTTAACAAATTCCTATATAATGGATTATGGGCTGGATAATTGATTATGAGCTCATAATCCATTATAATAATGGTTACCATACACCTCCATTGTATATGGTTATTATATTTGATATTTATAATACATTTTCTTTATGGATTAGACAACCCCCAGTGGTTTTTGATTTTTTAGGGGTAATTTTTGGCTCGCGGTAAACTTTACCTTTCTACCTTTTGTTGGTGCGGGATTACTGTTGAGTATGAGCAAAGGTGATTATTTTTTTCTTACTGAACTAAAAACTCGAAACATTTCAGCATAAATTACTTGAAAATGCTTTAGCTCAAATTTTTTAAAGTCGCTTAGTCCCCGAGAAGCATAGCGCCAAATCCTTTGCTCGGTCCATGAGAAATTTTACATAATTTTGACTTCTGACACTTCCAAGCTTATGTCATTCCCAACCCTGCGCACATCAAGGCTTGCCGCTTCCAATTTTGTATCATTTCCAAGTCTTGTCTATTTCAAGCTTGTGCACTTCTACACTTAGATTTACTAACTTTACTAGACTTAACACTAGCTAGTAGCTAGTTTGATCGATTAACTAATCGAAAGAGTCATTCATATGACCCAACCTTCAAATATACGAAACATCAAACATGTCACAGGGAGATATTTACTATGGTATTAGTCTGGTGGTCTATAGCCTGTGAGATATAACTAAACACCCACGATGAGAAGTAATTAAATGGAACTTTTCTAGATGAGGGATTAACGAGCATTATAGTTACAAGAACTCTCCTAACAATATGGGTATTACGGTTTCGGGAAAACGCCCAAAAATAATGGGCACGTTCTCAACCAAGTTCTCCACTTTATTATCTCTCCATCTAACCACTTCTTACGAGATCAAGACTTAAGCATTATAAATAGATCACTTTATTTATTTCCACAATAAAGAGAACAACAACACAAGTAATACAACAAGTTTACCGAAAGTTCATCAGACTATCATAAACAACTCCTTCTCTACTTGAACTCTGCTAGAGAAACTTGAATTCTCCGACAGAATTAATCAAGATATGATCTCATCCTTCTCTTCTTCCCTCGTAAAGATCAACCCTTATCTTCCTTTGTGACCGAAGAAAAACTTGAATGGCCATTTTCTTGGTTTAGGCTAGTCTTATACGATTTTGACCTCTCGAATTCTTTGTGATTTACCCTTTTACCTTTTTATTTATTTTTCCACTAAAAAAAATATGGATGCACTAGAGAAATATGTGGGATCTATATGATTTTCGATTATTCTTTACATTAGTGGATATGTACCCCTTCGCAGAGGAACATCAAGATCGTGATTGGTAGACATATAATCCAATCCCCTCAAACTAAGTTAGATATTGGAATCTCTTTGAAAAGGCGTAAAGTTCGGATCTGACTCACAACGTAAAATTATGAAGCCTGAATATTACAGTTGGTGTTTGACAAACAACGCGACGAGAGTATTGTAATCATTTTAAGTGCGATTTAAGGGTTTCCTGTTGAACTTCAGGGTGGGTTCTCTAAAACTAAAATATATTCTCCTAATGTTGATGCGCTTTCGCTTGGTAGTCCTTAAAGGACTCAAATTGCATCTAGCTATGATAAGTTATTGGTGATTATCTTTGAATCATTGAAGGATCTAGTTTCTGACTCAGGCAACCACCTGACCTTGTGAATTACGCCATGATTGAAATTTGGTCATAATTACCACTTTGAATAGGACAAGTTTGTGAACAATCCTTTGTGTGTTTTACGTTCTTGGAAAAAGACTAAAAATCCATATGAATTGATGATATCCTCTCTGGCTTCTTAAAAGGCCCTTAATAGCGCTAATCCATGTTTAAACTAAACTGTGAGATCTCTTTGAAATTATTATTTTTTTAACCTGAAGTTCGGGTACATGCTGGCATAAAACTTGTCTGTATAGACCACGGATTTAGTTTTGATAATCGTGATACTTATTGTACTGCTCAATGAGCACCATTATCATGTGATCCCTCATAATGGAAGGTGATCAATTTGTTATGTATGTAGACTTTATTGTACAGAAGTACTATGTAAGAATATGATGCATGCATTATCTTGTTGTTCTAACTTTTGTTTTGCTGGTTATGCCTTCAAAGGAAATTGATTTTACGGTAAAAATGAGTTCATAAGAAGTTTTTTATCGTTATGCCATAAGTTAAAGCGGAAAATTGAAATTAGTGTGCAAAGAATGAAAGATCTAAATGCGAGGTGTACAGTTTTGGTGGTACACCCGGCGTAAAATATCCAATTCGGTATTTTCCTTGGGAGATATCGGGAAAAAATTGGAATGTAATAATATCCACATCTCCTGGTCAGGCGCTGATGAGCACATTGAACTATCCATGTGGAAGAGAGCCCTCACATCCCAGGCACAACAACGCAATTATTAGCAGTTTGGCCTCCACATGATGTGAATAGTGATGCAGTTTTCTGAAATCCGTACAATATTTGCACCACCAACCGCTTTAAGAAAGTTATGCTTCAGGGGGAGTAAACTTGTAGAATCTTTCATTGGACTTAAACGCGTCGTATTCGTTTTATTTCACCAAGTTTTTGCCCCTATCTAGGGTTTTCCTTGCCAAGGTTTTAACAAGGCAGCAGATGCTTGTCCAACACTGTTATCCGGTAATGTCCGTCGTAGTATTTTCTTATGGTCAGGTTTTGTCCCACGCGGTTGATACACACATTTTTGTGTCTTATTTGATCTTATATTTTGGTATTAATATTATTATTATTTATATTTTTAGGTATTTTTGTGGAATTAATAATTGTGGAAAAAGTTGTCTTAAAAGTGATAAAGGCACCTGGGAGAATGGATAAAGGCACCCCACGATTTGGTTCAAGGTACCCACCTCTTTCAAATTCAAATACAAACTTGGAGGGCTCCATTCTTCTCAACTGTGAAAGATTTCTGATTGATTCTTGGGAGATATTCGAGAAGTTTTAAGGCAAGATATACTCTTGCCTTAATAAAAGAAGTTTGTACGAATTTGGAAACTCAAAAGATCTCGTGTAATGACAGAGGTTCGATAAAACATGAAGGAATGAAGATAATCACCGAAAGAAATATTCTCGAAACATTTGGCAGTTTCCTAATCTTAAACTATTTTGTTGCATACATGTTCAATTTCTCTTGATAATTCGAGCAACAACAAAGAAGACAGAATCATTGAGATTTTGTTGAAACTAATCACCAAGAGAAAGAATTTTCCGAGAAGATATTTCATCAAAAAAAAAATATTTGTGAAGATTTTGGGAAGATATTGAAGATTTGGGGTGTTGCAGTATATAATGGAGAAGATAGGATGAGTTCGAAAGGCTGGCTTCTGCCAGATTTGAAGAAAATCAAATATCAAAAATCTTTGCATACCCAAGGAGAAAAAGAAGACGAATAACAAAAAGCACTTCAGAACTGTCGCTGGAGACCGTGGATGTTTCCACTGCAACAACGGTTTTCTCAAATAGTTCCAGCGACAGTTCGTGATTTTACTACACCATAAGTCTGTGCTTTACTCATATGTGCCTGAAGTCTGTCGTTGAATCGTTAAAGACTCTTTGTAAGCATTTTTAAACTAATGAATACAATTGTTAATTGTTTTTTTATATTATTTTTCTCCATGAGTAACTAAATCATTTCTCTAGGGTAGAGGAGGAAGCTATTTTTGATGCGTACTTTTACTATTTAATTTCTTAGACATAATTTACTCTCTTTATTTGTGCTATTTAATGTTTAGTAGTTTCTCTTCTATAATGCTTCATGTTAATTGTTCTGAATAGTTTTTAAGCTATTGATCTTTATAAGCGAAGGAAATTAGATTTTTGCATAACGACTTAAGTTGTAAAATAATTTAAAACGTTGTACTTTCCAAGGCCTGAGATTGGGTTCGAAATGGTCTTGATAGCATGCGAGTATTGTGTTTGAGATATTAAATTATTAATTTTACAAACATCAAAAGTAGTGGAATCCAAAACCCTAGACTTTTCTTCCTAGTTAATTATTTAATTTGTTTAGAATTTTTATGTTAAATTCATAAATTTCGTGGAAAATAATTCTTTTAGTTTGTAGAACTAATTTATCTAATACCTAGATATAATATTATCAATCTCCGTGGAAAAACCTGTATTTTCCGCTTCTACTTTGTAGACGTCGTGCAACTGCTGCCATAGGTTTTTAGCCTATCAACGGTTTTCCTGGCAAGATTTTTAACGAGGAAACATCTGCATCAACGTCGATATAATTATAAGTTTTAGGCATTAAGTTGTTGTCCCAAGTGGTTGTCCTAACGCATTTTTTACAAAGGAGGTGACCAACTTCATTTTTAGCTTCAAGTGTTGTACTCTTTTTCCTTCGACCATTTTTTGCCCTACCATGGTTTTTATGGCAAAATTTTGACAATACAACGGATTCCGATATACTCTTTTCCCAGATTTTGTCCCAACGATTTTTTACTGATAAGATTTTCATGAGGTAATTTTCTTAGAACAGTTGATCATCCAACAAGGAGTATTATGTATACATGAGTTTAGTGGATGACCCACAATGCCATATCCTGTCTCACTATCTAGAGGAAGTATAAATTTCACCCACTTGAGGTTATCTCATTGAGATACATATTAGCTCATGCTTAACCATATGTAAGAGCAAATCCAGTGGGGAGCACCAAATCTATTGATTTGTTGAGCCAGGTGAATGGGATAATCCATTTTCTAGTAGTGGGAAAATAGTTTATCGGATCAATCTGAGCAGGTCGCTGAACTTGGGACGACCATCATAAATTGCTGCGACAACGTCTACATTTTAATATTCCGCAGAAGCTATATTTTCTTTTACCTATATAAATCTCCTTCCATTCACATATTTTAAACATACTCAACTTCTATCTATTCTCTATTTTCACAAAATATCTTCCAATTTCTTCAATATATTAATTGTTTGCAGTCGTTTCTTTCATTATATGGTTCCTAATTTGGAAAATGAAGAAACGCACACATTAACGGAAATATGGTTCCAATAACAACAAGGGATTATGCAGCAATTGGATCAAATGGATGCAGATTCATACGATGAGAGAAGGATGACCAACACTATGATATAATTATACACATGATAAATACCGTGAGCTCTAAAACCAAGAGTCGTATTAAGAAGAAGATATACTTGAAGATATCGAGAGGAAGGACATCAACAAATGATGCGTGATTATTTTATAGACGTATGTGTGGGCTATGATAATTATTTTCAACCTTTCTTCCGTATGCCAGACTACTTGGTCATGCAGGTTATTGGAGAGCTTTGTCGGGTAAAACATAAATTCAACTATCAATTTGATGCACTAAACACACGAAGACATAGTCCTAAACAAAAGTTCACTGTATCCCCAAGGATTCTAGGTTATGGTGTGCCTGCGGATTCCTGTGATGAGTATATTCGTATGGAAAAAACAATATCACATAATGTACTGTAGTCAACCATTTTGGTCCACGTTAGTTAGGACAACCAACGCAAGATGGTGTCGACCGACTACTAGTTGAAAACAACAAGAGAGGCTTTCCAGGAATACTAGGTAACCTTGTTTGCATGCATTAGGTATGTCATGGTTTTCCTTATGCTTGGAAAGATCCGTATAAGGGCCACTACACAAAACCAGTTATTGTTCTGGAAGTGGTGGCCTCTTATGATTGTTGGATATGGTATGTTTTTTTTTGACTCCCGGGTTCAAACAACGACATCAACATAATCACCTTTGTTTGAAGAACTGAAGTATGAAAACGTTCCAGCTGCAAATTTCACCGTCAATGGAAACAACTATAACATGGGGGTTTTCCACAGTGGTCAACTTTAGCTCAAGCATACGCTCAGGTACCATAAGGCAAGGACCACCGTGATAAAATCATTTTAACGGGAAGAAGATGGCGTGTATGAAGGATGTCGAATGAGCATTTGGAATTTTGAAGAGGAAGTACCATATAATTTGTGGACCATATCGTTCGTTTAAATCAATAAAAATGAATATGGTTATGCTCGCCTGCATCATTTTGCTTAATATAGTGATCAAGGAGTCCCCAACGGGATCCCAGTTAGACAAATTATCCAGATAAAGATTTGAGGAAAGAAGTTCAACCCCTTCACGGTGTGCCCACTTAAGAGTATAGAATTATAGAAAACATAATTAAAAACAGAGGTTTACATTTAAGACTAAGGGAGGATCTCACTGCACATTTGTGGGATGATTTTGGAAGAAGAAACCCTAACAGAATTTAGTTTTTTTTTCGAACTTTCAAATTATTTTGATTTGTATAACTCGACTTAAACAAACATTGAAATTGAAATTAAGGATCAAATTGGAAAAACACCAACACTGAAATTGAAATTGAAATTGAAATTAAGGATTAAATTGGATTTAAAACAAAGTATTACATCAAAATTAAACTAACTATTACATCCAGAATTTAAAACTAATAACTAAACCACTGTAATGTCATTATTGCTATCGTCATCTAAGTTATCCTCCTCCCCGTCAAAATTAACGTCAACTGAGATTGGGCGTTGTTGTGCCTTCTGTGCTTGAATTTCATCAAATTCATCTTCCAGAGTTCCAATTATGCCCAATATTTTGTCGTGTCCATTCCCATGATTCCTTTCCTGTGTGTATTAAAAATATTATTTTCAAGCGCCCTTCGACCTTTCTTCATTTTTGTAGCCATTTTCTGACGCTCTACTATTTTAACAATATCAGACTTTTCTTGTTTTTCAAAAAACATTTGAAAGTTGATTTCTGAAGTTGATGATTAGGCGACTTCTTGGGATGCCTTTCTGTTCCTTTTTTCTTATTTTTGCCTGGGCCATCATATCTTTCTGGATTCCCATTAACATTCATATTAGAATTACCATGCTGGGATCCACCTATATTGGGTTAAGGGCGTGAGTTTGTTTCTGGTGAAAAATAAGGAGACCCTTGATAAACATTTGTATTCTCGTAAGGGGATTACTTTGGTATTTGATATCTATTTAACATATTGGGGTTATATCGGTTCATCTTTTTAAGGATGTGGAAACATGATCTGTGTTTGAAATTTGTTTTTCTTGTTCTTTGCGATTGTTCTCGAGTTTTTCGTTGTTGTTTCAACATTTATAAATTAGTTATTACAACAACTTGATAAAAGTTTTAAAAATCAAATAATAAAATTGAAATGCAAATTACCACATCGACTTCAGTATCACCGATTTCTTTTTGGTGAATCATATGCATCATCAAAGCTACCTAATTGTCCATGTCTTTGCTGGTTGCAAGAAAACGACCTGAAAATATGGTAGCATCACGTTTATTTGTATTCCCAGTTTCCTGAAAATTTTGTTTACAAATATTCCCCCCAAGTGTTGGATGTGGTTGTTGAACACCATTAATAGGATCAAGTGTAAATGCTACATAACCTCTCCAAATAGCTTTATCTTTATCCAGAGTATACTTTACAGCGGAAGGCTTTCTTGATGAAGCATTTGCTGTTGAAATATTTTGTGTTTGTGATGAGCTGACTATTTAAAAAAAATCTACATAAAGGATGATTTATAGTTTCAGATGGAATGATTAAGATTGAAGTAAAATTATTAGAATTTTTGGGTGTAGAAGGTGTGACTTTGGAGTTTAAATTGGTTGAATTTATAGGGAGTGAAATAAAAGTCATTGGATAAAATAGTCGTTGTCGGCTCAACCTAGGCCGGTCGTCTCACTATGAGCTGAGCCTCGGTCCATGTAAGGCCGACCGACTCATATTTATTAGGTTGAGATGCTCGACTCACCCTAAGACGGCTATGAAAAACCCTCAGATTTAAGTGTTTGTCCATCCAGGTTGCCTGTTTTCTAGTCCCAATGTGGGCACAAAATTAGTAAACTAGCCAGTTTGCTATGCCCATTGGACTTGCTCAAACCATGTATACATACACGTGTCTATGCTTATATATATGTTTGATATGTTATATATTTTTAGTTGGTCATTTATACGACGAAGTCATAGGCAGTAATAATAAGAGAGCAGTTCCCATATTCTCTTATTATCATCCTCATCTTATATTCTTTATTTGCGTTATATGAGTTTGGTTTTTGATGAATTTTGCCGGGGGAGGGGAGTTTGGTGAAAAATAATGGTAAACAATGCTAGTTTTGATAATATTGGAAGGGAATTAAAGAAAAAAATTCACTTCAGAAATACCTTGGACACAAGGGCGGAGCCAGGTTTTCTAAAAGAACTCTGTTTTTGGCATACATGATTTTTATTAGGAGGGGAAAATAACTACATCCAAGAGAAAGAAAAATATTTGCTTGGTTCTGACAGGAAAATTAATGGATTTTCTGAGTGCATTCCAATGATGGATTCAAGTTTTTCTTGATGATCAGATGTTCTTTCTTTCTTAAATCTTACTTGTTCTCGTATTCCATTTTGTTAGTTAAAGGTTCTTATAGTAGTTTCTTTTCATTTTTCCTTTTATATTTTGGTCTACAGTCCTTGATGGATACTTGATTTTGTTTAAATGTTTTCATGGCGTTCATTATGTTGGTAACCAGTTGTGGCCTTATCGGAAGATGTCTTGCTTTTGATCTTACAACTGTTTTGCTTGGAAAAGCAGTTGTGCTTAATGAAGCAGTGGTGCTTACCATTCCTTCCAAGATGGTTCATATTAATATATTGAAGTTGTCTTCGTACTGTAAAAAGGTGTTTCATGAATATCATTTTCATCAACCAACCCATCAAAGATTTCTCAAAACCCTAAAAATTTAAAAAAATTCTTTGCTTTTCAAATTTCCAAATTTTGAATAGATATTTTCTTACCATAATCCTTACCGGTTTTTGAGCCAAAAACGTTTGAACCATAACTTACCATTTGTGAACCATTTTACGCAAAAATTCAAACTTACCTTTTATAAACCATTCAAAGATTCTTTCCATGATTTTTGGAACTGTATAGCTAACAAAACCTCTTTTTGTTTTTTTGATTATTAGATGCACAACCAATTCCTCAAGAATCCTTTTATATTCATATCATAATCTGAAGGATTATTCTAAGTTACATCTTCTCAAAATGGCTGCTTTATCTTGAAATCAGATTATAAATTTCATTTCTCAATTACAGTCCACAAAAATTGAGATCTTAAAGATGCAAAGAGGAATTGTTGGATCTTACAAAGTGATCGATGTTGCAGCTGTATAATGGTCTAATAGTGTTATTGGGAAAATTATCGCTATTAACAATATGGAAACCAAGATTGTTAGAGAAGAAATTAACTCCTTATGTAAAATATATTTGATGTGATTATAGACAAGTGATAAGAAAATTACGTTCACTCAGATTTGTAAAGAATGGATTTAATGTGGTCGTCTGCACGTGAAAATTATTTATTACTTTCTCACTACTTATGATTTATTATAAGCAAGGGTAAGAAAGAATCGTTCCCATGAGGAGGTCTTGGTTGTTATATTGTTCTGAAATCTTATGTAAAAGGGGGGATTTTCAGATTCAATTAAAGTAAATAAACTAATAACCAAAGCAACAAAATTATAGAAAAGAATCGATAAGTTGAAAATATTGGTCAAGGTTTCGTTTTCATTCACAAAACATGTTCTCGTACTAATAATTAGAATTGATATTTAATCTCATTTTATCAAAATTCCTAGAAATAGAATACCTTGATCGCAAGAATATCCTGTAAATTTTCTTAAGTCGTCAACAAACACATTAAAAAGATGCGAATATGAATTCTACCAAGAGAACAACCTAACGTGTAAAAAGCACTAATCAAGTTTAATTTCCCGGGGAGCATTAAGATTCATGAAATTAGGATAATCAATGCAATTGAACGTGGAAAGCGCACTAATTCAATTTAACAAAGGTCATGATTCACATATGATTACTAGGATGTATCACAACAAGCAATAACCACACTATGCTACTTGTATTCAAGGAGTATCACTTTTCCGTATAATAAACCCTAAATTAGATTTAGATGTGAATGTGAGTTCAATCAATTTGTAACTTAACTAAACAAACAATCAATCAATGAGATATTTGTAGTGAATCATAATCGATAACATTGAGACAAAACTAATGTATTAATTCAAAAAGTCATGTATTATGAAATCCAACTATTCACTAACCAACAATGAAATTAACTACTCATAATTATTGGAGTTCATACAACTGAAGAAGAAAAGAAATTACAAACCCTAGATGTGAGAAATTTTCCGGTCAAACCTACAAAAAGAAGTAGAAAAGGTGAGAAGAGAACTAGGTTAAAACCTATATATCCCTCTCTTGTTGAAGTTAGGTCTTCATATCTTCTCCTTAGTGTTCCCTTTTCTTGCTGGTAAAACCACCAACACTTCCACTCTTCAACTCACAAACTGTTACAGTGTAAATCTTGCTCACCATCTTCTTCTCGCTGTGTACTCCATCCACAGCAAAACTCCGTGTTGTTATCCTTCCCTGATTTCTTGTTCTCTCTTAAACCAAATTCACCTCAAATCGAACAGTACCATCATCAAGTCTTCATCCATATTCTTCTTCACCACTTCCCTCTTGCACAACCACAAGTCAGTTCCAACACTCAATTTCAAATCTTATTCTCGCTGAAATTATTGTTCTATGCTAACTCATTAACACACAACCAACTTATCAACTTGAAATAACCCCATACTTTCTCTTGTAAATTCTTCTTATATCCTCTTCTCTCGGAATAAATTCAAAATATTACAGGCTCGAACTAAATGTATGCTTCTATCTCCATCTCGTTTTCACTCTTGGCTGGAAGAAAAAATCGTAACTTGAAGAAGAGAGAAAATTGTTGTTTGTTTGGACTCGAACTAGCCTATAGGGTTACTAGATTTAGGCACCCAGACTCGACTACCCCTTAAATATAGTTTGTAAAATGATGGTGGTGGCCCTTAGCAGATAGGTTGTTTGCCTTTAGAATCCGGACTCCCTTTAGCACTTCTTTATAGAACAGGAGGCTTCCCCCTAGTAATTTCCAGTTCTGATGCATTAGAGGCATGTATGCTTGCTAGCTTTACATCCTCCAACACCCAAAGTTTCCAAGCGATGCCTTTAGCTCCTATTTCACTTATTTTACTTCACGTGGCTCCAAAATACCTAAATACTCAAAACAAACGTAAAATACACAAAATACAAGAGAATTAACTACGAAAAACATATAAAGTTGATATTCAAATTATGTAAATTATACACTTATCAGGAATTTTAGACCTAGTTTTAATACTAAACTAGCAAATATTTAAAAGTTGATAACAAGATTGAGAGAAACTGGGACTCAGAATTCCACCATTTTTCATATTCATGTGATTCATCCATTAATTCTAGACATTTATAGCTCATATAATAAAAATATTGACTCTGATTCATTGCCAAAAGTAGATTTTTAAAACATTGATTGTAAATCCTAAGCATGGACCATCAAAACACTTAGCTAAGCATGATCCTAAATGACATCCAATTAAGAAAAATCATAAATCAAATTAAATTAATGCAAAAATTCATAAAATAATAAATTTAATTACCACAATCATGAAATATGGCTTCCTCTATTGTCTCAGTGATGGGGTTTAGCTCATCATGCTCAAAACACTCTCAAAAGAAAGAAACATGGCCCAAAAGTGCTTGAAAAGAAGAAAAATACAAGAAAGAACTGACCAACTGGGTCGCGGAATGATTAAAATGATTCAATGAATAAACGACTCCTTCAGTTACCAATGAAAGAAACACAGACTTGGAGTTTATAAAAGCCCAAACTGTTGCAGGAACTATTCACAAAACCGTTACAAAAGGTGTTGAAATTAAAAGAAAAGGCAACAGAAATAATGACAGTTTTGAGGAGCCTTATATTATTCCTCTTCATCTTCCTTTCTTCACGAGCAGAATTTTTCTAGATTTATTTTTTTCTCGATCTCTGGCAGAGCCAGCCCCCTTTTTTGTTCCTCAACAACTCCTATTTATATTAAAGATCCCATATCTCCTTCAAATCTCGAATTACTTCTCCCAAATCTTCGAATCATCAAGAATATTTTTTTCTTTTAATTCTCGGGATTTTTTCTCTCACACTGTTTCCTTACCAATCTTCGAAAAGATTAGGTTGTTGCTTTGTTTAGACTCGAGAAAAGTATTTCTTCAAGATGTTCTCGTGAGTTATCAAAAGATATTGGATATTTACGGAAACCGAATCGTGTGACAAATATTCTCCATGTAAGTGACGAGACATACAATTCTGTTTGATTCTCACGTTTCTAATCTTTTTTTTTTTTCTTGTATACCTGTATCAATAATAAGGAAAGAATATATATCCTTGTCTTAATCCTTAAAATTCTCTTCAAATTATGTTGACAACTCTTCACAGGTTCTCGATTTTAAGAGAGAAACCCGCTTGAAATTCAAAGAAATGGGTGTCTTTAAAAATTGAGTGGATGCCTTTATCAATTCCCAAGGTGCCTTTAACACTTTTTGAGGGTGCTTTTATCACTATTCAAGCCCATTTTTCTACAATTATTTATTCCACAAAAACACCTATAAATAAATAAAATAACACAATAAGTATAAATTGAGCACTAGCAATACAAATAATTGCGAACAATTTAGATTCTAAAACACTAGTCTCGAGATAAACTCATTCCTCTAAATCATCATCGTCTTCATAATAACAAGGAAATATTTCACCGTCTATAACAATGGTATCTCTAGTTAAATCCTTTTCCTCTTGAATAGGTAGATAATTATCAATATTAATGGGATTGGAACTTGAAACATCATTATTATCGTGAAGCTCAATTGTTGTAAAAATTTCCTCATCATTTTGACTACGGATTTCAATTTCCTCATCAACAATATCCTCATCATCATAATAATATGAAGATGATTGAACCTTATCTAAATAAGTAGTGTCTTCTATTCTAATCTCGTCCTCTAAATTAGGTAAATATTCATCATTATTATCAAGGGTAAAATTAAAAATATTATTTTGGCAATTAAGTTCATTTTGAGCAATATTAGCAGCTAACCATTCTTCTCCAATTTCATTTAAACGTGTATTAAGTTCACTGAGAGCGTTTTTAAAGATGCAAGTCTTTTATTCTCATCTAATGACTCTTCATAAATTTCCTTCATTAGTATGTCACTCCTACGTGAATTTTCAGTCAACTTCTTGAGTGAATCTGATAGAGAAAGACTTTGATCATAAGAAGAATTATGTTGCAACTGCTTCATTAAATCCTCCAAAGATGAAGAACACACATTATGATCATTATAATATTGCTCATTTACCCGTTTGTACGACTGGTGAGCGTGCGAATAGTAATTGGGATCACTATGGTATGAACCATAACCTTCAGAAGGATGGTAGTGATCCAAAGTACTATATACACTAGAGTCATAGTATGGATAATGCCTATTTTGAAATTCATGTCGATATTCATTGTATTGGTCTTTATAATACCAGTTCGACATTTATTTTTTTATGTATTTTTTTTGGGTGCACGTGTGATGTGTTTTAGAAAGTGGTAAATAAAGATTCGATTCTCGAACTTGTGAAGGTGATGATTTTAGAAAATAATGATTTAAACTAACTCTAGAAAATTTCAGGAGTAAGAAAAAGACTAAATAACCTAACTATGATTTTTAAATAATTTTAAACGTACCAGGAATCAGGAATCAGGTAATACTAACAACCTATGTGATTAATCAGATAATTCTTTTTAATTTAATTGAAGCCCAAATAATTGCCAAAATTGGTTTTGTTATGCTAACAAACAGAGGTAAATCACAAGCATGGATTATCAAAATTAATTAACTAAGCATAATCCATCAAGCAAAAGCACAACTGTTGAAAGAAAACCGTTTTTACTATTCGAAACTATGCAATTTTAATGATAAAAGAATTATAAATAATTATTAGAAAATAATTAAATCACATAAAATTGAGAAAATTACCTTATCCATCATCCCAGTAAATAGACTTAGCTCATGGTGAAGAAAACTTGCTCAAAAGTTGATTTCATTGCTCAAAATATTGATTACAAGGTTGAATAACGCTGTAACAGCTGATTTGATACGCTTATAAGCGTTACAGAAGAGGGTTCAGCTGTTACAGAAAAGTTTAAGCAACAAATGGTTTGAAGCAATAGACGACAGGAAAATTCAAATCAGCAACACATATAAATGTTACTGAGTCTTCTTCTCCGGCAGTGATGGATGAAGAACACGCCGGCCGGTGCAGCAGCAGCTCGTCGGCGGTGACGGAATATTGACCGGAAATCTCTAAACTCTTCTCTAAGCTTTTGTGTTCGATTCTCTTGGCTTCTCTTGGTATTTATAGATAGTAGAAACCCTAGAGAGAGTTCTAAACCTAATAGAACTCTCTAGAACAGCCCACAAATCCCATTCCTAATCGAAATCAAATTCCGGCCATGTTCATGATTTTTCAACTGATTTCACGGGATCTTTTTGCTGTTTCTCGATTGTTCTAACTTGTGTGGGTTATCTACTATCATTTGGAACAATCTGGAAGCAAAAGAAACCAAATTTTACGTTGGATTTGTGCAGCCAGTGAAACTGACGAGTCCGATGAGTCGACCCGTGACTCGGCCCGATCCAGCTCGCTGGGCTGACCCGCTGGGTTGACCCGATGGGTTGACTCGATCAAGGGGTGCCCCAATCCAAAGTGTGGGTGCCTTGATCCATTTTCCCGGGTGCTTTGAACACTTTTTGAGCCAATTTTTCCACAAATCTTTATTCTTCTAATGTACCTACAAAAGCAATAAAACACGTAATAGACACAAAATCGAATACTAACTCACTAGAAATTAAGGTGCAAATTAGACACTAAAATGTGTCTATCAACGTGCAAATACAGGTTTGACTACATAAGTAAGCTTAGGTTAGCTTAGAAAATATACCTATAGTCAAAGACTGGTCAATGGTATGAGGCTAAGTTTTGTGGAATTTCAGCTAGTAACTCCCATAAGGCCAACGACACGGGTTCAACTTAATCCTTAAAATTATCTTCAAATTTTGTTGACAACTCCTCACTGATTCTCGATTTTAAGAGAGAAAATTTTCCCGCCATTTTAGTATATGAAATTCAAAGAAGTGGGTGCCTTTAACAATTGAGTGGGTGCCTTTATCATTCCCCAGGGTGCCTTTAACACTTTTGCGGGTGCTTTTATCACTTTTCAAGCTCATTTTTCCAAAAAAACACCTATAAACAAATAAAATAACACAATAAAGTATAAATTGAGCACTAGCAATACAAATAATTGAGAACAATTCAGACACAAAAATGTATTGAATCAGTATTGGAGTAGAGATATTCAGGTCATGGGTCGCAACGTATATGTTATCAAGTTTAATTCTGGAAAATGATCAAACAAAAGTTATTAAAAATGGTCCATGGATTCTCAATGGAGCTTTACTGATTCTACACAAATACGATGCTAAGATTCTCCCAAATGAACACAAGTTTACCCATCAAGAGTTCAATGTTCATTTTAGAAATCTTAGACTTGAACATTTGAACTTGGATGTGCTTAATGAAGCAATTCAATTCATATGTAGGAAAATTTTAACAGACCCAAATAACTGCTGACCAAAAAGTGGAGAACAATCAAAACAATAATTGAAGTGGAAATGACTAAGCCTTTATTAAGAGGAGGCTGGTGAAAAACTACAGACCGTGAAGAAGTTTGGATTAGATATCACTAGGATATGCAACCTTACAATATATGTGATAAATGTTTTGTTATTAATCACCTAAATGAAAGTTGTGCCCTTACTGCTCACAAATTATTCCTTGATGGGCTAACCACTCCAGAATATATTGATTATTAACTAAAATATGAACAACATCATAATAAACATGAAATTGATCTAGATGGAGAGTTAATTGAAGTCAGTGATGAGATTGAGAATGTAGAAGACCCTAAATAACATAAGAGACTGAGGAACTCTAACGAAAATCTTGAACCATACAATAATCCTCACAACATTCATCAGATCAACTAATACTCTGGAGATACCTAATGATTCAGCAACAACTATGAACATCATGGAGGGGGTAGAGATGAAAAATAATGAGATAGAAGCAAACATCCAAATGATTCCCACATCTGAACGCTTGGAAAACTATGCAGCTCATGTTAGACACAATCAAACTACTTTTATTTTGGTTTCCCATTTCCACTGCTTTGTAATTCATTATTTTGATAATTTCATATCATTGTGCATGTTTCTCATCATCTCATTTATTATCAAGTTTATTATATATCTGTTAGTTAATTGTATTTCAAGTATGAAAGTTTTATCTTGGAACGTGCAAGGACTTAATTCTGCAGCAACAAGAAATCACTTAAAAGTCCTAATTAAATCTCAAAACCCGTATTTCATATTATCATGTGAAACTAAGTTGGAAGAAACCAAAATTTCAAAGTTTCTTAAGCTCGTTGCACTTCTTAATTCTATAATTTATCTAAATCCGATTAGTTTATCTAGTGGGTTAGTTTTGTTGTGGAAAGATGGTTTCTCCTGCGAGATTGTTAGTTGTGAAAATAACATGATTCATGCTCTTGTTCAAGATGATCCCAGTAAGCCATAGTGTTTACTTAACTGCATGTATGGTATAATTATCAAAAAAACAAAGCTCAATAGGATTTGTTAAAATAGTTAGGTCAGAACGTATTTCAGCCTTGGATACTCATGGGAGATCTAAATATACATTTTATTGATTATGCTCAAGGGACTTATTCTTCTACTGGATGTGTTAATACCATTTTACGAGATACTGGTCTTGAAGACGTTGGTTTCATTGGAAAAGATCACACTTGGATAACTAATAACCTGGGTACCAGAGTTAGAAGATCAATATTAAACACATATCTTGGTAATGGAGATTGGAATATTTGTTTTCCAGACATTAAATTTCTTCATCTTACCCTAATAGACAGTGATTATAGTCCCATCTTTCTAATCACAGGCTATAATTATCCAAAGCTATGGAAGCCTTTCAAGTTCTTTTACTCTTGGTTGTATGATAAGACTTGTGCGATTCAAATAGCTAATGCTTGGGATTGCAATATAGTAGGTTCACCAGCCTTCAAATTATTAAAGAAGTTACAAAATACAAGGAGTACTAGGCCAGTGGAACAAAAATAAGTTTGGTAGTATAGATCCCCGAAGAGCCTCATTACAAGATGATCAAAATCAACTGCAATCAGGTGCGTTCTCTCAACAAAATGATAATAAAACTCTTGATCTTAATTTTGAACTTGAAAAGTGGCATAAGATTCAACATGACTTCCACAAGCAGGAGTCAATAGATACTTTTATTAGGGATATGGACTGCAATACAAAATATTTCATTACCAATAGGAGAAGAGCTTGGACCAATATTGACACTCTAAAAGATAGGCATGATACTTGGGTTCAAGATAGGGATATTGGAATAACACATCTACTTACTTCTCATTTCCAGAATATTAGTACTTCTTCTAATCCTGTTTTTGAAGAGTGTCAGTATAACATTCTCCCAAGTATTATAATTGAAGAGGATAACATACTATTAATGATTCCACCAACTAATGATGAGATTCTTTGCACCCTCAAGAGCATGGAATATTGGTCAGCACCTGGACCTGAAGGCTTTCCTCCTGGATTTTACAAAACTCAATGGAGCTTAGTAGAACCTGAGGTATATGACATGGTAAGGAAAAATTTCAGTTCTAAGCATATTCTTAAGAGCATGAAAAAGATTTACATTTCTCTTATTCCTAAGAATAAAAAATCAGTTGTTCTATCTGACTATAGACTAGTAAGTCTCTGTAATACTTTTTACAATATTATTTCTAATATTTTGGTGAATAGAATAAAAATCTTCATTCAGAAAATTGTAAGTCCATATCAAGTTGTTTATGTATCAGGGAGGCTAATCAATGACAACACAATTAAATCTCATGAACTAATTCATTCTATAAAGAGAAAAGAAGGTAATGGTGGTTGGATGGCACTTAAGCTAGATATGTCAAAAGCCTTTGACAGATTATAGTGGCCTTTTCTTCTCAAGGTTCTTAGTAGTTTTGGATTTTCAAAAGATCGGTGTTGTTTAATTTATCAATGTATTAGTACCAGTTCTCTTTATTTCCTTCTCAATGGTAGCCCATGCAAGAAATTCACTCCCTCAAGAGGAATAAGACAAGGTAATCCCTTGTCACCTTATTTGTTCATCTTAGCAATGGAGTTCTTGTCCAGAACTCTCACTTAAGCTCACCATAGTAAATCTATTAAGGGGTTACCTGTTGCAAAAGGTTCCTCTCTCATTCAATAATTTTATTTTTGTAGACGATTGCTTGATTTTCGCTCAAGCTAATTTAACAAGTTTTAATAAGGTTCTTCAAGTTATGCAGGGTTTCATCTCTCAGTCAGGA
>JAJJMC010008370.1:5273685-5325612 GCA_023531435.1 Papaver californicum | reverse complement strand
GAATTCATACTTAATCAATAAAAGGTTTAGCTACTCATAATACAAAAAAAAATTGTTTCCCCATAAAGGGGTAAACCCTAGGTTTAAAATGTAGAAGGTGTGATATGAGAGGTGGAGATTGTATAGAGATTACTTAAAAGATGTCTTGTTTCTTATATGTCTTCTTTTATAGCCTTCAATACTTGTCCCTCAAGTATCCTATTCTTCTAGAGTTTAGAATCCCCTTAGAACTAAGTTTCCTTGATTTTGAAGTTAAAAACACGTCAAAATGGGCCCCTTAGGTTAGCCACAGACGGCATGGTCGATTTCCATGGCCTATGCCGACTCTAAGACCAAAATAGCTTAAATTATCTGTCCCAAAACTTGATACAGTCGGTATTACCGATTTCCCATGAGCAATGCCGATTCTAGGGGTTAAAAATACAAGTTTTCTTCCCAAAATACTGTTACAGTCGGTATTGCAAGAGCAATGCCGAAAGTTGAGCTGTAGATCACTTTTATTCGTCTCGACTGTTTTGTCCATAACTTTTTCGTCCGAACACGAAATGACCTCATTCTTTTTACATTGGATTCGTATTATCGTTCTATTCAAGATGGTATTAAGAACTCCTGGATTTGAATGATTTGAATTTTTTCTTGGGTCCTCCTTCACTTGTAGAACTCAACTTCCTTGTTCGTTTTAGCACTTTGTAACTCCTTTTTGGATGATTCACATAATATGGCATATAAGATTGAAAACAAGAGTAATAACAAGTAATATGCAAGATATATAGGTGAAACAAGTATGGATTTGATAGTAGAATCATGTGAATTATGTACCTATCACAATCCAAATATTTCATAAGAATATAATCTGGTAATCGAGAGCTTCTGTATCAAGTGATAAAAGGAGTTTTGGGGATATCACTGATCAAGATGTTATTTTATGGTTGGTGATGAATGATTCTAACGATTGATAGATAAGTATACTAATTAAGTCAGTGTTTGGTAACGGAAAAGAAATTCTTAATCATCTCTTCCTTATTATCTTTTTATTGTTATTTTTGGTTAATTAAACCACTCCCCCCTTAGTATTGTTTTTATTATAGTTTTGCTAATTTAAATAACATCTCAATTACACAGCTCTCTGTGGGAACGATCCTTACTACTGTTATATTACTAGTTAATTAGTGAGAAATATCTTGAGTAATTTTTTGCACTTACGAGACACATCATATTGATAAATGGATTATAGGATTGGATATAGCTCTATCTCCTAACAATCCTAGTGATCTTCAATACCAAATGGTCAAACTCATCATTCCAAACACAAATTTCTGGAATGATACTTTACTTGCTTCATTATTTGATAACAATATAGTGAATCAGATTAAGAGAATTCTTCTGTCTTACCAAGAAGATGATTTTATCATATGATGTCATTCTAGAGATGGTGTTTTTTCTGTTAAAAGTGTCTACAACAAGTTAACTGCAGATAGAAGACAATTAACTCAAGTTTCTAATAACTTATTTCCTAAAGAAGTCTGGAAACAACTATGGAAACACAAGATCCCTCATAGAGTCAAACTATTTGTTTGGAATTTCCTAAAAGGAATTGTCCTTACTAAAACTCATCTAAGTCAGTTCAACAGAGAGATGGGGACTAACTGCAGTATATGTAATCAGTCTGAAGAGTCCTTGTTTCATTTGCTAGTGACTTGTAGTCATGCAAGAATTGTTTGAAGATAAATGAACATAATATTGATGAATTCCACAACAACTGCAACTCCATTAAATCTTTGATTCTATCATGGTTCAATAATGCTGGTAATTTGAGTCTAGATGAGATTGAAAAATGGAATAACGGTTGGTTGTTGATAATATGGAAAGAAAGATGTGAATGCATCTTCAAAGGAAAATCTCTAAATCCTATCTCCACATCCATTAGAATTAAACATCACTAAAATAGTTTTTGCACTCATTCTCTTTTAGCTGAATATCATTCTTTTTTATGTTCAAATTCTTCTTTGTCTGATACCAATTTTGCAGTACCAGTTAGTAGTTCCAGGATACCCCCCCTAAAATAGATTTTTACAAAATCAATGTGGATGCGTCTTTTGATTATGATACTAACTGTCTGTGTACCGGTTTGGTTCTTTGCAACTATGCAGATGTCTGCAATGGTGTCAAAGGATCGTATGCAGAGCAATTCCTAGACCCAGAAGCAGGAAAGTGTGTTGCAGTCAAGGAAGCACTCTTATGTGCAATTTACTTAAAGATTGAAAAGATTCATATTGAAGCTCATGCCGAACTCGTGGTGAAATCTATACATGCAAACACTCCTTTAGTTCGACGGGAATATTTTCACTTTACTAAAGAAATAAAACTTTTATTAGATAAATTTAACAGTTGGGAGGTTACACATACTAACAGGGATAATATTATAGACGAAGATGGTGTCTCTAAACACTTCAGGAGTTTCAAAACCTCTTTGGAAGTGTATTGTAATTTTGAACATTGGATATCTCATTTATTAGCCAAGGATAAACATCATGTACCAGATTAATTTTTTTCTTAATAATATTTTGCTTTATCCAAAAAAGAATTTAATTTTTGATTTCAATACTAAGTACTCACTACCAAATTACTATGTATTACGCTAGTCCATTCTTTTCTCATAAGACTTTACAGCCGCATATATTAACTACTCAGGACACTGCCCCGATGAGAATGGATGAAGAAAATCAAGCCACTCAGGTTTAACATGATCATGAAAGTATCATCTTTTATATGTACGTGTCACTTTGTTATTCGCTGATTACTCATTTCTCCTTCCAGCTCAGCGTTGATGCCCACTTCAATCAACTTGACCTTCTATGAACCTAAGCCTTTCATCTCTTTTTCTCTATCTTCTCAAGAAAAGAAAAAAAACATAATTTACAAGTTTAATATTCTGATGGAAATTAAAGCTTTTCTGTCAATTTCCTGAGAAACTTAAATGCAATGGAAGCTTTAAATGCATCAAGCTTAACCCCAGTATCAGTTCTTTCTGATAGAAGAACAGAATCCCGAAAATTTTCATCACTGCTTTCAATTCCTCAACTCAATTTCTTAAAATCTTCTACTCCTAATGCTTCTTCTGCAATATCGAAAAGTTTAAATGGAGGTTTAGTTGCATTATCTTCTGTTCTTAGTAGTGGGTTTGCAAAAGCACTTACATATGAAGAAGCTTTACAACAATCTGTAAGCCCAAACAATTCTGATATAGATTTTGAGTTCGTTGACAATGCTGTTAAATTTGTTACAGAAAACCCTGCAATTATAATTAGTGGATTTGCAATTTTAGGACTTCCATTAGTATTATCTCAAGTTTTTAGTAAGAAACCCAAGGCTTGGGGTCTTGAATCTGCAAAAAATTCCTACTCAAAATTAGCCGAAGATGGAAATGCTCAATTACTTGATATTAGAGCAGCAGCTGAAATTAAGAAAATGGGTAGTCCAGATATTAGAGGATTGAAGAAAAAACCAGTTTCTATTGTATATAAAGGTGATGACAAACCAGGGTTCTTAAAGAAATTGTCTTTAAAGTTCAAGGAACCAGAGAATACTACATTGCTAATTCTTGACAAGTAAAATCTCTCAACTGCCTGGTTTTTATATTATTAGTAGATTCTAATATATTTTTTGTAAACGGAATATTTGTAGTTTCTGATAAATGTAACTGTGTTAAGAATCTTAACCTACCAGATAAGAAATTTTGATCATAAAAAGAGAAATGTGTACTTAGTTAAGTTGTTTACCAACCATCTTCTCTAAAAATTCGAATTTACCACAGAATTTATGTGGTTATTGAGGTGCACATGAAGCATATCTAAACTGATAGGTTCATTGGCTAAAAGTAGAACAACTGTTTCAAGTTACAACAGTGTTTGCAGGTTTCTATTATTGACAACAGACAACAGACAACTAGAGCTTATAACTGGAATCCAATTGTAGTTGATTTATCTATTGGTTATAAACTTATAATCCAGAGATGAACGTAATATCGCTCACAGTGATTGTCAGGAAGCTCAACACATCTTCAACAGACTGTTGAATGAATATTACAGAACTTAATTATGTTTAGGAAATACTGATATTACAAATATTTTGCTAGTATCCATCAAAAATTCAAATTATAATGGAATTCAGGTTTGATGGAAACTCTGAACTGGTTGCGGAATTGGTAACTGTCAATGGTTTCAAAGCTGCTTACGCAATAAAAGATGGTGCAGAAGGAACTCGAGGATGGACGGTTAGTCCTCTTAAATATTACTTCTGTTGTTCTAATAATGATCCATATTCGGATATTTGATACATGAATCCTGATAAATATTCTGATGGTGCAGAGTAGTGGGCTTCCTTGGATAGAGCCGAAGAAGACGCTAAGTTTTGAATTTGGTAGTTTAACAGAATCATTCAGTGGTGCTCTTGGAGTATGTAGCTCGTGATTTATATTCCTTCTCTTTAATATATAAGCTTAGATACAGCCGGTTTATTTATCATGAAGATTACACTAACTCCAGTGTTCATGTTTCCTGAAAGTTTTATCACCATGTCAAAGCACTGGTACTCATACCCGACACAGACATTCATACCCGTATTGTTGCTACACAGCTAAAAATTGATATTTTGAGAAGGTCTGTGTAATGCATGACCCTCATGAATTTACTGGAACCTAATGCAGGAGACTTCCGAGGCTTTGTCACTCACCCTTGGAGTTGCAGCAGCTACTGGACTAGGTCTGTTGGCATTTACAGAGGTTGTGATTTCATCACATTTCCTTCCTGGGAAATATGCATTACTGGCTGTTTCTTTTACGAGAACGTGAACATTAACAATGTGATGGTTTTCCTTTTGCAGGTAGAAACACTACTCGAACTTCTTGGCTCTGCAGCGCTCATTCAGTTTGTCAGCAAGAAGCTTCTATTTGCTGAAGTTAGTCTCTACATTCCTTCTCATTATATGATTAATATATTGGAAGAAAGTATATTATGACTCTGAACAACTATGCTTTTATCTAGAACAATGACTCCATCAACTAGTTTAATTACATCTCATCCAACATCCAATAATTATGTCATCTTTCTTTAATTGCTTTTGACTGACAGAACCGAAAGGAAACATTTCAACAAATTGATGAGTTCTTGACCACAAAGGTTGCTCCTAAGGAGCTTGTTGGTGAAATAAAGGTAAATTGTTTCTACTATGTTTTAAAAGTTTATATGAGAAGTAACTTTACAAGTATATTCGAGAGCTTGTTTGTGATGTAATACTTTACGGGTCTATTGCTCTCTTTTTTTCGTACTCTAATTCTACATGTAATTCAGCAAATTGGATTGTCTTTTCTACCGTCATCCGTCAGTAAGAAAGCTTTGCCAGCACCTACCGAAGAAGTTCCAAATACTTATGTTACTAGCAATGTGCTGAAAACTGAAAAGAACCTGGAACTGAAACCCGAGGTCCAAGTAGAGGCACCTGCAGAGGGTAACTCCATCCCCAAAACTGAACTTAAAGCAGATGCAGATTTAGAGGCACCAGCCGAAGGTAATTCCGTCGCCAAAACTGAAGTTAAAGCAGAACCAACTCTTGGATTTTCAAGACCACTTTCTCCATACGCATCCGTAAGTCCCTACTTGTCATAAACTTTCCTTCGTTATTGATTAGCTTTCTGATCCGAACTTCTATTTATTTCTATTTTATTAATTTATTAAATTAAACATGATTTATGAAGGGGATACCAAAACTAACAGGGATACTCTTTAGTTGATCCGACGGTAAGGATTGCTTAGGATCTATTTATCCCGTGTGAAATGATATTATCCTGTTAATAATGATATCCCTTTTATAAATCCTGAAATTAAGTGTAAGTTTATCATTTCAAGTTTTACCATTTAAAAAAAAATTAATCTGGTGTTGCAGTATCCAGAGTTGAAACCACCAACATCTCCTTCCCCATCACAGCCTTAAAAGTCTCATTACCAACCAACATGTCTTTGCGATTTTTCTGTGAACATTTGAGATACGTATTAGGAAGTTCGCGGCTTTGCGCAGTAAGTTATGTTGTATAAGTTCGTGTAAGGGAAGCTCAAGCTAAGGAAGGAACAAAATAGAGTTTGTGATGAGTTTGAACAAATTGTATATCTATATTTTGATATATCTATTTACTTGATATGCCATTACAAACAAATTCTTTTATAATCCTCGAGCATGTTGTTGATTAATCGGGTGCTTAATTAACTGACCAGTTTTAGGTTTACTTCAATTATTGGAGGTATACTCAATAATTAAAATAGGATCATAAAATAAGATTATTTTAAAATAATTTTAATAAGAGAGAATTTTGTAAAACTTCTTTACAAAGATTGTTAATTTACATTATATTCCTTAGAGATTTAATATTAGTAAAACTTCTCATTGTTAACTATTTTATCCAGTTCTCGGCTAGGTGAGTCAACAGCAGGGGGAGCCAGGTTTTAAAGGATTGGGGTGCAAAAATTCTTGGCAAGTTGGAAAGGGGTGAATGGCTTAGGAACCCATTTTATGATAAAAAATACCAAAAATAGCAACGAGCCAGGTTTTAAAGGATTGGGGTGCAAAAATTCTTGGCAAGTTGGAAAGGGGTGAAAAATGGCTTAGGAACCCATTTTATGATAAAAAATACCAAAAATAGCAACAATTGGGCTTGGGGGGCAACACGGATGGGTGTGTAACTGCACACCCATGCTCTAAGTTGGCTCCTCCCCTAGTCAACATTTGTGTACACGTGGCTAAAATAAACAAACGTCAATCGAAGTATCCAAAATACTTTGATATTTTATCATGATCAAAACCCTGATCAATGTTTTTATAAATTTGTGGTCAAAATCAGTAGTTTCAACTTCTTCAATTAACAATCACTGAAATCCCTTTGTTATTAATATTGCATCTGTAACTACTAATTTTGTTAAAGTTTATGTGATTAAGATCTAGGGTGTAGATCAGTGTCTTGCTCGTTAACTCTATTAATGCGAATGAGTATAAAAATTGTCTGACTTTGTTAAAAACTATATTAACATACGAATTAGTAAAATGTATGCCGTTAAGTATGAGTAATTATGATCAAGTAAAGCAAATTCAAAGAAAGTAAACAATCACACAATTAACACAACTGATTTACGTGGTTCTGCTTATAGTTCACGGGATATTGAGTTGATGATCTTATTAGTATTTAGTGGAAAATTACAATGAGAAATACTTTTGAGAAGTTACAAGGGACCGAAGGTTATTTCGATGACTCTTTTCTTTTTCTCTCTAGTTCTCTCCCCTTTTTATGATTTTCCGACCCCTATTCTCAAGAATGAGTCGGGTATAAATAGACTTTACAATTAATGAAGTAGCTACGCAGCGTAACCTCTTTTGGGGACCCACTCATATGTCTGTTTAGAGATTATCAGGTCTTGATCCTTCATATGCCTCCACATATTCCTGCTTTTTGCTCGTCGCATTTAATGTTGAGTGGATGCCATGCCATGCGTCTGACCTTCTTGGAAGAGAACATGTCTTGCCTACGTCAGCTGACCCATCTTTGACCAATTACATCCCTTCCTCGAGATGAGATAAAGTGAAAGTGGATATTAAACGGTGCTATGCGGGTGTTCTGTGCTCATAAATTGACACTCGTGGTCCCTTGCTCTAAGATGCCGCCAAGTGTATATCAGATTATTTACACTCATAAATTGCTCCTTTTCTTTCTTGTGCTACTAAGGGTAGGATAAAAAGAAAATTACCCATGCCTGCCGCCACTTAGCACATCGTCCTATGATTCTCTTCAGTTTCTATCATGCAATAACTTTTCATATGATCTAGGGAATGGCATTTAACTTCCTTTCTCATTCTTTCCTGACTTCCCAGTTCAAAAAATTATTGTCTTCTCCACTTTGTTCTTCGAGCAATTTGGGATTCTGCAGTCTCATTTACAATCACAAATAAGGTAAATCACTTTCCCTTACTCTGGTTAGCTTTAATCATGTTACGGATTATTTGGTGTTATTTGTGATTTGTCATTTGAAACAGTCTTCTCATGCTTTTTTACTGTCATAACTAGTTTGCACTTTATAATGTTCTATATGTCTGAGTCTGATGATCATTCACGGTGATGTTATTTTCCGACTTCTGAAGCTTCATTGTCCCTTCTAGTGAGTTTTACCTCTTTTTGTGGTGTTTCATTCTTGTTTTTTTTATCATGATTTCTCAGGCATGACTGGTCTTTTTCGGATCATAGCTTAGCGCTGATCTTTGTATTTTAACTCTTCGTATGGCCCTGGTTTTTAATTGCTAGACTTTCCCATTTTCTCTCTGCAGTTATACTTACGCTCCACATTGTTTTTTGTTACGCATGCGTTAATGCTTATCATTTTTTGCCTTGTTATGCATGCGCAACAATTAAGAGAAATCCCAAGAACTAATTTTCACACTGAGGTGATTGAGGAATCTATCTACCACATAATTTTGGGTAATATTTTTCAACGGTTTAATTTATTTTAATCTTATTATTAATTCACTCAATCACTGTTTTACAGAGCTTTTATTTAATTACATAATTTTCTTAATTATTTGTCATTCAATTTGAAAGGTTATTCTTATATTAAATATTTGATAATCTATGTTTAATGACTACAAGTAATTTTTGAGATTTTTATGATTAATAGTGAGTTAAGAATGAAAGGGAATTTAATTGTGATCATTTGATATATATAACTCATTATGTCTCTGCACTGCCCTCTGTGAACTTGGAAGTTGTGGATAATTGGTGAAGAATATATTCATGAGTTATATATCAAATGTTTCAGATGGATATCTACTATAACATACTAAAAAGGCGCGTCAATCGGATGAACGGGCTAAGAGTTATAGCCGAAACCGTAGACGATGTTATGGCTGAAAACTGTTAGAATTTTCCTGGATTTCTCCTGAATTTTGCTGTAAGGTCATTTTGACGGCCTATATGGGATCAAAAATCCATATTTTTTCGATTTACATGATTGAAATTTCTCTTAATCAAGATACTGGGGTCATGCATCAAAAACTGACATCATATGAAGATTCTACAACGTTCTTCCCAGAGATTATATAATACTTCTGAAATCATAGAAGAGGTTGTTTCTCCTCGGTTCAGGGTTCAAAAACTGATATCGAACCAAGGAGCAGCAACCCCTTTGTTGTCTGTCCGCAAGGGGAAAAGGAATGGGAGGAGAAAAAGAGATAAATCAGAGAAGAGGGAATTGATTCCCGAACGTGAATATAAAGGGGTGCTTCCTTGTTGGACCAAGGAAACCAAGCCAAGGACCATGACGCTTTGACGCTCAATAATGCCTTCTTACCATTCAGGGACATTTTTCACAACATCAATGCTGACATTTGTTAACCCCATCTAGGGTTAAAGCTAAGGGGTGTCTATCTAAGTCTGGGGAAGCAAAAGTTAAATATATGTTCTTATATTTTTTAATGTCTGACTTAATATATTTGTTAGAAGTATATTATCACTATATAGTGCTTACCACGAAACATTATTGTTTCGTACTAAGCAGGAGATTTAATGTTGATGGTGGATTTTTGACAAAAGAGAAAATCGTAAAATTATCCTCTGCCCAGCAGCAGAATTATAGAATTATAGAAATACTTGCATATATTTATAATATTATATCAAAAAAATGAGTCATGTACTTCTATCCATATTCTTCAAGAGAATTAAGAATACAATTTCTATAAATATTTATACAATATTGAGCTAGTTTCAAACCGCAAAAATTCCACGATTGAATTCCTTGAACCTGTTCCAAGGGGGCATCGTCAACTTTCAGAGTTTTTATTGCTTCTGTAATGCATACCTTTTTTATTGAATATGACGCCCATGTTAATTGTTATAACCTTTATGCCACTCATAATGGTAAGAAACTTTCTTGAATCTTAAACGATCTTCAGCATACGACTTCCCTTTTGAGAACTTTTTCCCTATCTGGTACTAAAATGGAATGAATATATGTAAAAACTGTTGGAGAAAAATGAACTTTAAATGAATTTTAGTCTCGGTGGGAATGGACCTTAGGATCTAGATGTCAAATGAAGAACCATTAGTCCCACATTGGAGAGACTAGAGATGAGTTCTCTCCTTATTACCAAAAAAATTGCAACTAAGGTAGGGCCCTTAGGGTTTAGAAGATTTTGTGGTTGGGGGAGGACTAAGGCAGTGAGCTATTTGGTGCACACATGCTTTTCACACATGTGCGGTGCTTCGCACTGAAGCACGCACGCTTGCGGCTTGCGAGCTTGCGGTAGTGGCTGTGGGTGCGGGTGCGGGTGTGACCGTGGCTGCGGCTGCGGGTCTGAATGTGTGTCGCGGGCGTAGCTGAGGCTGTGAACCAACCACGACTTATGTTTTTTGAAACGGTTTTTTGACTAATTCAAATCTTGTTTTAATTATGGGGGCATATGACCCGGCGAGTCTTTAGGAGAGAATTTTTTTTAACCGTTTTATATCCGTTTTAACCATTATCTCCATGATTAATGCGTGGAATTAATTTTCAAACTTAATGCCCGTGATTATTGCCACATTCTCTTCTTCTTCTACCAATAAAAAGAAAACGAATTTCTTCATTAAAATTCACTCCATAAGCAGCTACTATCCTGTCTTCTTTTCCCCTCTTCTTGTTTTGTTTTGCGCATTGCTTGTTTATTTCCCTTCCACTTCTATCTTGTTGTTAAGTTCTTGAGGGTGATTAGTAATGTGCTTATACTAATCATAACGGGTAGTTCTATCATGGACACATCTCCTCTATTGGGGTATAGCATCTTTCATTCTTGAGGAGTACCCAAGGACTATTGTGTTAAGGACAATCTGCCGAGCAGGTGGCTCTGTGCATTGTGTGTGCATCATCAGAGATTTCCTAACCTTAACAAAATTCTTATGTTTAGTGTTTTCCATTGTTGCAGAACCAACAATCTTAACACAATAACAATTTCTTCTGTAACAATGGGTAAGAATGATGTAGACAGACCTGAAAAATTCAGTGGCAAAGATTTCAAAAGATGGCAATCCAAGATGCTCTTCTTTCTGAGTTTCCATATGTTAGATGAACTAGTTCTGAAATCCCTTGATGATAGTCTGAATGATGCTGGAAATGAAAGAGAGTTGGAGAGTTGGGGTAGACAGAACTATATGGAAAAGAATCATATTCTTAACTGTTTAAAAGAGCATTGTATGATTTCTATAATGCAAAAGAGAACTTTTCTGATATATGGGATTCATTAGAAGCAAAATATCAAAGTGGAAACGGCTGGAAGAAAGAAATTTTTGGTTGCTAGGTTCCTGGAATACAAAATGTCTAATGATAAATCTGTAGTTGGTCAATTCCTTGAACTTCAGCGCATTATTAATGAAATTATTGCTGAAGGTATGGTGATTGATGAAACGTTTCAAGTGTCTGTGGTGATTGAGAAATTACCTTCTTCGTGGTCTGATTACAAACGAAGATTGAGACATGAAACTGGTGAAGTCAGTATGGTAGAATTGGGTAAGAAAAATTCAAGTAGAAGAATTGCTCTGTTCGTGTCCAACAGAGCTCATGTAACTGAACACAAGTCTTCCGTAAGCCTGAACCGCAACAACCGCAAACCTGGTCCACACAAGAAACGTACATTTTCGAAACACAAATCTGGCATTTTTAAAATTAAAGGTGCTTGTTATGTTTGCGGACTTCCTGGCCATATGGTAATGCATTGTAGAAAACGTAAGGATCTTAATAATAAGAAAAACAATGCTAATTTGGTTGAGAACAACAAGAACGAGTTTTCTGGCACGGTGTCTGAAGTCAATTTGGTAACCAATGTGAGAGACTGGTGGGTAGACTCTAGTGCTACTGAGCATGTATGCGGAAACAAAGATATGTTCACTTCCTATCAGAAGGTATGGGAAGGAGAAAAACTCTACATGGGTAACTCGTCCGTAGCACAGGTTGCGGGAAAAGGAAAGGTTGGGCTAAAGCTCACTTCTGGCAAAACTCTCACATTGAATGAAGTTCTTCATGTTCCAGACATCTGCAAAAATCTTGTATCTTGTGGTGTTTTAGATGATAAGGGTTTTAAACTTGTATTTGTATCTGGGAAAGTTATTGTCACTAAGGGTAACGATTTTGTAGGAAAGGGCTATAAGACTGAGGGTCTTTACAAACTTAATATAACCACCGTTGAAATGAATAAATTTGATTCTTCTGCTTATGTTTGTGTGTCATTGAATGTTTGGCATGGTAGAATTGGTCATGTAAACTATAAGTCAATGAATAAACTGGCTAGCATAGGCTGCATTACCTAATTTACATTGGAAAATGTACATAAATGTGAAATATTTGTTGAATCAAAATATGCTAAGAATTCTTATAGAAAAATTATTCAGAGAAATTATAAACCCTTAGAATTGATTCACTCAGACCTAGTTGACATGAAATCAGTCCAAACTAGAGGTGGTAAGAAATGGTTTGTCACCTTCATAGATGACTGTACGAGGTACTGTCACATATATTTACTTAAGGGAAAGGATGATGCCTTGGAAGCCTTTAAAATATATAAACTAGAAGTTGAAAACCAAATGAATGCTACCATTAAAACGGTTAGGTATGACCGTGGTGGTGAGTATGTAATCCCTAAACGAGACTTTTGCATATAACATGTTAATTAGTTCAGGACTACCTGCAAACTTGTGGGGGAAGGCCGTCCTCTCAGCTTGCTATGTCTTGAACATAGTACCCTTTAAAGGATCAGACAAAACTCCATATGAGTTATGGAAAGGTAGACAACCTTCTTATACATACTTTAAAGTGTGGGGGTGTTTGGCTAACGTGTCCATTCCTCCACCTAAGAGGACCAAGATATGACCCAAAATTGCTGATTGTGTCTTCATATGGTATCATGAACATACTACTGCAAATATATTTATGGTTGTGAGTTCTGAAATATCTGAAATTGGTATGAATACTATTATGGAATCTAGGGATGCTGTGTTTTTTTGAAAATGTTTTTCCTTTGAAATCTGAATCTCGCATGATTTGTGTTGGTCCCCAAGATGTCCCTTCTACTAGTCAGACGTTACCTGTAGAGGAACATGAAATTGAGTCTAGAAGAGGTAAAAGACTTAGAACTGAAAAATCTTTTGGGCCAGACTTCATAACATGCTTAGCTGAGACCGATCCACAAACTTATAGAGAAGCCATGACTTCTTCTGAAGCTCCATGGTGGAAAGAAGCTACCATTAGTGAAATGGATTCTATTATACAGAATGATACTTGGGAGATTGTAGATTTACCTCTAGGGTGTAAACCCATAGGTTGTAAATGGATCTTCAAAAGGAAACGTAAGATAAATGGAACTGTGGAAAAATACAAAGTTAGATTAGTAGCTAAAGGCTATAAACAAATAGAAGGTGTAGATTTCTTTGATACTTATTGACCTGTTACGAGAATTACTTCCATTAGGATGTTAATTGCTATTGATGCCATTCATAACTTAGAGATACATCAAATGGATGTAAAAACATCTTTTCTAAATGGTGAATTATATGAAGAGATTTATACGGACCAACCTGAGGGCTTTATAGTGAAAGGTTGTGAAAACAAAGTTTATAAACTAAGAAAATCTTTGTATGGTTTGAAACAAGCACCTAAACAGTGGCATGAAAAATTTGATCATGTAATGATTTCTAGTGGTTTTAAAATCAATGAATCTGACAAGTGTGTTTATACTAAACTTGTGAATGATGCCTGTGTGATTGTATACTTGTATGTTGATGATATGCTTATACTTGGTACAAACATGGATGTAATTATTTCCACTAAGAGCATGTTAAATGAGAACTTTGACATGAAAGACTTAGGCCCCGCTGATGTAATATTAGTGATGAAGATTAGAAGAAATTCCGATGGATATAGTCTTAGTCAATCTCATTATGTAGAATCTGTGCTTAGAAAATATAACCAGTTTGATTGTAAACCTGCTTGTACTCCTTATGATCCTTGTTTCAGACTCAAAAAGAATAAGGGTAATGGAGTTTCACAACTTGAATATTCACGTGTTATAGGAAGTCTGATGTATTTGATGAATTGTACGAGACCAGACATTGCTTATGCTGTGAGTAGGTTGAGTAGGTATACATATAATCCGGGACAGGAGCATTGGGATGCACTTATTAGAGTGTTAAGGTACTTAAGGTGCACTTTAAACTTTTGTTTAAATTATGAGAGATACCCTGCGGTCCTTAAAGGATTTTGTGACGCAAAATGGATATCGGACTCAGAGGAGTCTAAGTCTACGAGTAGATATGTTTTCACTCTAGCGTGCGGGTATGTATCTTGGAAGAGTTCCAAATAGACATGTATAGCTCGATCCACTATGGAATCAGAGTTTATTGCGTTAGATAAAGCAGGAGAGGAAACCGCTTGGCTAAGACGCTTTTTAGAAGACATTTCTCTTTGGCATAGGCCTGTGCCAGCTATATCTATACATTGTGATAGTCAAGCTGCAATAGCTAATGCTAAAAACAACAAATATAATGGGAAGTCTATACATATTCGTAGAAGAAACAATTCTTTAAAACAATTAATCTCAACTGTCGTTATTTCTGTTGACTTTGTAAGGTCTAAGGAGAATACCGCGGACCCTTTGACGAAAGGTTTGTCCAAGGAGATAGTTAGTAATGCATCGAGGAGGATGGGGCTTAAGCTCATCAATTAAACTTGCCATGAAGGATACTCAACCTTGCTGACTGGAGATCCAAAGATCAAGGTTTCGAATGAGACAACTATTTTGTGGTGGGTTAAAAGAAACACTATCAGAGAATTTCATTCTCTGTCCCTTCCCTATGGTGTAGATGTGATAGTGTGACTGCATGTGAGGATGACTTTTTATTAAGTCTTAATGAGTTCTATAGTTTCAATTTAAGATTGAAGTGGGGTGTAACAGTAAACACTCTTGATAGAACTCACCTATCTGAATGAGGAAGTGGGCCGCTTCCTATGAGAATTGAGCTGATTCTCTAGAGCATTCTGAGAATCGGGATATGTCCAGGGCCAAAATGGACACAACGGCACGAACTTAACAACACCTAGAGAGATATCACGCGTGGAAGTTATTGATGAACTACACCAAACGAGGGCAGTTCAAGATATCGCGTTCACTGTCATTCAAGTAGTTCCCGTAATTTCTCACTAAGCAAAGGTTCAAGACCTTATGGACACCTATTGCCTAAGAGGTATTTCTCGCTTTCTAATTTCTGATTTTTATCGGGTTTTCATTCATGTGGGGGGATTGTTGGAAAAAAATGAACTTTTAAATGAATTTTAGTCTTGGTGGGAATGGACCTTAGGACCTAGATGTAACTAAGGGTAAATAGCTCATTTTTCACTATTGTGAATGAAGAACCTTTAGTCCCACATTGGAGAGACTAGAGATAAGTTATCTCCTTATTACCACAAAAATTGCAACTAAGGGAGGGACCTTAGGGTTTAGAAGCTTTTTGGTTGGGGGAGGACTAAGACAATGAGCTAGATTTCACAGATGTACGGTGCTTCGCACTGAAGCACGCACGCTTGCGGCTTGCGATCTTGTGTGCTTGCGTGCTTGTGCGCTTGCGTGCTTGCGGCTGCGGGTGTGGGTGTGGGTGCGAGTGCGGGTGTGACGGTGGCTGCTGCTGCGGGTCTGACTGTGTGTTACGGGCGTAGCTGAGGCTGTGGACCAACCAAGATTTACGTTTTCTGAAACGATTTTTTGAGTAATTCAAATCTTGTTTTAATTATGGGGGCGTATGACCCGGCGAGTCTTTAGGAGAGAACTTTTTTTAACCGTTTTATATCCGTTATAACCATTATCTCCATGATTAATGCGTGGAATTAATTTGTAAACTTAATGTCCGTGATTATTGCCACATTCTCTTCTTCTTCTACCTATAAAAAGAAAACGAATTTCTTCATTAAAATTCACTCCAGAAGCAGCTACTATCCTGTCTTCTTTTCCCCTCTTCTTGCTTTGTTTTGCGCATTTCTTGTTTATTTCCCTTCCACTTCTATCTTGCTATTAAGTTCTTGAGGGTGATTAGTATTGTGCTTATACTAATCATAACGGGAAGTTCTATCCTGGACACATCTCCTCTGTTGGGGTATAGCATCTCTCATTCTTGAGGAGTACCCGAGGACTATTGTGTTAAGGACAATTTGCTGAGCAAGTAGCTCTGTCCATTGTGTGTGCATCATCAGAGATTTCCTAACCTTAACAAGTTTCTTCTGTTTAGTGTTTTCCATTATTGCAGAACCAACAAAAACATCACTTGGTTCACTTAGAGCATCAAAGAAATCCCCTTATGCATAACACGCCTCTTTTACCGAAAATGAATTCTATGTTACAGAAACCCGCTTCCGTTTTCCTTTGAGAACAAACTTCACACATTGATGATATGTAGAAGGCATAACTTCATGTTTACACAACAACGAGTACCCGAGAAATATATGGTAAACAATATATATCTCAATCACATTTATTTTATCTTGCAGTGATTCATGTCAAGAAGAAAAACGCTAGTTATTGTTGTTCATCGTTCGTAACCCAGTACATTAAAGAAGTCATCGAACAACAGGTTTCTGAGCTACCGTCGTCGCAATGTATTCCATATTTTTTATTCTAGTGATAGCACAAACCTCGTGTTTTTCATCCATATGGTCATGTAAGATATCGCTACCTCGTGCATTGGGAACTGCTCTTTCTGTATACGGTTACTATTGCCAAAATTTATATCCCAGTTTTGTTGTTGAATATAAATCAGCTACTTCAATGTGTTATATTCCTTAGTAGGATGGTCAACCTTCATGTGGAAGAGACAGTACTTTCTATGACGCTTGTCATGGTCAGTTGGTTCTCAAAGCGGTGTTGCTACAAGAAAAACGGGTTTAAGCGACAGGCCGTTTTAAGTCGCTTAAAGCCCCTTCTAAGTCGCTATAATCATTATCTCAAAGTCTTGAGCGGTCAGGCAGTCGTTCTGGTAATCAACCAACTTACCTAAAGCGAATAATCTTCTTATTGCTTAAGATCTAGACCAACTACCATGGAGCAAGTAAAATTGTGATTGCTTAACATCTACGCCAACCAATATAGCAAGTAAAATACCAATCGCTTCAGATAAATCAACCATTCTAAAGCAAGTAAAAGACCTAGTTGCTAGATACATGGAGCAACTCGACCTGAAATTGCTTAGTTAAGGTTTTAGGCGACCAAGTAATTTTGCTCGCTAAAAGCGATTTCTGATTTTGATTGGTCTGAAGTTGATTGCTTAAGCTTTTAAGCTATCGAAGTTTTTACTCAAGTAGATTGATTAAAGGTTTAAGCGACCAAATTATTTGAAATTCTGATTTTGGTTGGTCTGAAATTGATTGCTTAAGCTTTTAAGCTATCAAAGTTTTTACTCAAGTTGATTGATTAAAGGTTTAAGCGACCAAATTATTTGAAATTCTGATTTTGATTGGCCTAAAATTGACTGCTTAAACTTTTAAACTACCAAATTTCTTTGCTCGCTAAAAAAAAATTGTGATTAGATAATCCCAAATTATAATTATAATTAACAATTAATATTAGACATTATCACTAATTAAGATTATATAATTAAAAATAAATAACAAAATTAAATTAAAATTAATACTGAAAACAATTATGAACCAAATTAAAATCATAATTGATCAACTTTATTATTAATGAATTCAATTTACAACATCATTTGGTTAAAAAACTTACAATCATTTTTGACAGGAAAAGAAAACAATTTCATTTATAGTTCCATCAACCACACTTCAATTTTAAACCTAACACAAAGTTAAAATCTCACTTGACAAAGCTAAAAAACACTTCAAGATTCATACTACTGCAACCTTATACCACTCAATCTGTTTTTTAGCTTTGATTTTGAGATCAATAGAGTGAGTACTCATTCCACATTTAGTTCATGTTGATCTCTCAATAAAAAAGGTGATAAACTTGGGTCCTCCATATAAGAACAAACAAACAAATACAAAGAAGATCAGAACTAATATAAGAAAACTCAGACCAAGTACTACAAAAGAGAGGAGTCGAATATCACAGTGCGTAAAACTTCACCACCACAAGAAGCAGTCTTCAACCTGCAATTCAAACACAAATATAAGAAATTGAAAACAAAAGAAACCCACATAAAATATTGCATCAGAGTTAAACTAACTCTTAGTGAAACGCTCCGCAGTTTTTATTTTTATCCAAAATAGTTACACGTACTACACTATTATAGACCACTAGTTCAATTTCTCATTCTATTGAAGTATCTATGATCAAACCGGTGCAGTTTTGTTGAGCTTAACACTAATCACTAATATCAGCTAAGTTGCAGTGTACTATTGAATCTTCTCGAAAACCCTATATGATATAGTGACAGTACAAGGGTTAAATTCTCAATGGATTCGTATATCACAATAGAGTTCCACTGTAAACCTGATGTCAAGTATAACAATCTATAATTTCAAAGCAGATGGGCGTTCCACATAATCACAAATAGCTCTAAATCAGACAATACCAACAATCAACAAAAAATCAGTAATCTATTCATTAATCTAAATAAAATAGTAAACTTACAAATGGAATAGTTGAAACCTTATCATTCAAGACAGCTGCCAATCCAAGAGATGCAAAAAACCCTAATCCTCCACACAACCACGCCAATGCCTCATATTTTGGTACATACATACATACAAAAATAAAAACATTCAACATTTCACAATCTATAACCGAACAAAAATAAAATCCCTAATTAAATTTGACAATACCTTTCCGACGGTATCAGCGATTCGATCTATACAAGGTTCAGGATATGAAGTTCCATTATCCCAAACAAGTTCATCGTTCTCTGGAAGATGAAAATTATAGAGAAAAACTTAGGATTTGATTTTAGGGTTTTTGAATTTAGAGAAATTGTATAAAAAAAAGAAAAATGAAATGCTTACGGGTTTGTCAGGAACAATGTGTTTGCCGACTGGAAGACCCATACCAGCACGAGTACGAAGAGATGAAGCAATGGAACTACCGACTAAACCATTTCTTCCCCCTCCTCCTAGTATATGTGATGCTAATCTCCCTGCCATTTTCTATGATCACTCTTTCGCTCTCCAAGACTTGGAACTTGTTTTTGTTTGTTTTTCCCTCAAATCTCTCTGATACAATAATAACCCGATGGCTCTATTACTCTTAGAGGCAGCAGAGGATGAAGAAGAAGAACGAGAAGGTGGTGGCTGTGATGGTGGACGAGAAGGTGGTGCTACACTGGTGGTGGTGGTGGTGATAGTGGACGAGAGGGTGGTGCTACTGCTGTGAACAAGAAAGACTCAAGGGGGAGAAGAAGAAGAGAAGACTGAAGAGACTGGAGGCGGAGAAGAAGAAGAGAAGACTGAAGAGACTGGAGGCGGAGAAGAAGAAGAGAAGACCGAAGACAAGGTTGCTGCTCAAAAACTAGAAGAGAACTAGGGTTAGAAAGTTAGGGTGGGGTTATATATAAAGGGTAATGAAGGGTTCAGATTAGATCTATCAAAAATTAGATCAAGGGTCTTAAATAGTCGGTTTTTCATGGTATAACGGTTCGGTTTTTGGCTAAACCAAAACCAAAACCGTGACTACCGGTTTCCATACTTTTTTTCCATAACCGTTCCATTAGTAAGCGGATTGGTTCGGTTTTGGCCAATTCGGTTCGGTTTTGGCGGGTTTCCATGGAAACCCGTTACCATGTACAGCCCTAGTCCAGGGTCATTTCATTTTGCATATAATTCTTTACCACTGACGAATATTTTTGGCTTTTTTTTGTATTAAAATTTGGATTGTCGGATATTTTGAATCCACATAATTGTCGATTTTAGCTTGGTATCATATAAAATTATTTACGAAACGATTAGCATGGTTTCAGATATCTATAAATTATTTTTTATGGATTTGATTATGGTTTAGCATAAAATCGTACCAAATAAATGTAAGGTTGCTACATTCTTTGAAAATCGAATGTGTTAGGATGAATCCAATAAAATTGTGCAACCGCCAACAAATTATTTTCAGGTCTCTAGATCAAAATTGAAATCTCACATGAAAACTTTAAATCTATAAGAGATTTACATGAATTCATTTAGTTTCGAATAAATTTATAAGCAAATATAACGATATCAGATAAAATCTAGAGTTGGATAAATTTTTCTTGGGGTTGATTATGTAAGTATATCAAATTAGATCGAACGAGTTTTAGAGCCAGACGAATTTATCTTAGAATAAACTTATGTTATCCGCCATGCAGATTCAATTGGATTTCATCGGGTGCCCCCCCCCCCAGTTATCCATCATTTTAACCGAATGTCCATTGACTTTTAGTCAATTTCACATATTTTCCATCAATTTTATCCAATATCACTCGACCTCACTATATTTTTCATGTATTACATTGCTTCATATGGTTACCAATTAGTTCAAACCGGATTTCCATCAGGTTTACTTAATTTCGCTTGTTATCCGTCAATTTTTCCCTATGTCGGTCGGCTTCACCCAATTTCTCTCGGACTCATTATATATCAATTTTATCCAATATCGCTCGACCTCACTCAATTTATGTTGGATTTTATGGGTTTAATTATATATTTACCTATTAATTCAAACCTATTTTACATTCACTTCACTTGGTTTTGTTTGTTATCCATCATTTTATCCAATGTATTTGCAAAATACAAAAAACACACACGGATCACTACCTTATCCAATGGTGATTGAGAATTTCCTCCCAATTCAATACAATTCAATACAATTCAAAAGGAGTGAAATTTCAATTTCTCCATTTTCTTTTAATCTCGCTATATTCAACTTTGATTTACCCAAATTTGGCTTCTTCGTAGGCCCCATACCGTGAAAACGATCATCTACGTTTGGATTTACATTTGAAGTATCAGATTTTGATTGTATTTATTCAATCTGATGCAATCGCCTCAATTCAAAAGAGTTATTTTTCTAATTTTCTTCAATTTCACTATAGTTTTAACTTGTAGTTGTATATATTAAGTTACGACAATTCTGGAATGATGTTATGTAAGGAAATCAGATTAATAATCAGATAGTTCAAACCTAAATCCACGGTGGATAACTTTCTCCAAGCTTTATAGTCATCACGAAAACTAGTGTTGGATGAATTTGTTATGTGGTCGACTTACGTAAATCTCTATGCATATCTAATGAGATCGAACGAATTCTATGGTTCACTTAAATTTGCTTGTTATCTGTCAATCTTAACCTATGTTGGTCGGCCTCACTCAATTTCTCCTATTATCCATCATTTTGAACTAAATATCCATCAACCTTAGTTAATTTCCGCCATTATCTATCAATGTTGTTCAATATTGCTCGACATCACTCCATTTCTTTTAGTTTTTCCACTTATCTATCATTTTAACCGAATATCCATCAACCTCACTTGATCTTGTTCAATTTCACTCGATATTTATTTGTCTCACCCGGTCTTACTCAATTTCTCTCCGATTTTATTATTCTCTCCACTTACCCATCATTTTAACCGAATATCTATTGACCTTAGTAAGTTGTCGTCTATTATCTATTAATAATGTGTAATATCGTTCGACCTCATTCAATTTTTTATTTTCGGTTACGAGCGAAAATCTACGCTTCCACTAGACTCTCTACACATAATAAATCATTCTTAAATGGGTTACGTGTGCCACCCAGCCGAATCAGGATCGTGGTGCCAATTTGGATCACTCTAGATGCTCATCGGTCACCAATGCCACCAAGTTACACCAAGACAAACAAGCAGGATCCGTATGGCATAATCATGGCCAATAGAAAACCAGATTTTCTAATCGGACGGTAACGTTTGCAAACACAAAATTCACACGGATAATTATCTCATCCGATGGTCACGAAATTGCCGCCATAATTTACTTCTGGCGCTCAAACAATCATGGGGAAAAAGAATCCGCGCCATAGTTTATGTGTGTCCCCAAAATAATATGGGTTGAAAACTGAAATCTAAAATTGAAACCCTCGTTGTCTTTCACACTACCTTACTTACTTTAATTTTTCTATCTCACCTCTTTCTCTCACTTTCAGGAACCGAAAATCCAAAGAGACCATGGGTTTACTTCTATATTCGTACCCATCAATTTTTTGCGAGGAAGAACTACGGCTAAAATTAGGCTTGAAATAATCTATCTCCGTTCTTCCGTTTCAGGTAATTATTCCCCTTTGTAATATTTTGTTTTGTTTTACTTTAATAGAAATTTCTGGCCAACTAGACATTCCAATCTAATCCGTTTATGTGAAATCTTCTTTTGTTTTATGATTGATATCTTTCTCTATTAGATAGAAATTTCTCTTGTTTTCCTTTAGTTTCCTACCAAACTTGTGTTGAATTAAAAAAAATATATCGATTTTTGGCAAATTGGGGTTTCAATTTGTTGTAATTAGGATTGAGTTTTTCGATTTGGGTGTTTAATTAATAAGGGAAATTTGAGTTTTCTAGAGTGGGTTTTATAAATCGAGGTAATTTTCAAAAGGGTTTTGATATTTGGGGTCTGTACATGACTTTTGTTATAAAAGTCAATTTGGGGAAATCTTGAGGTGTTCATGTCATTTATAGATTTTTTTTTGACTCAGCAGGTACCAATCAAATTTCAATGTTAGCAAATTAGTATCGTTGATCCGGTATCATCTAATCCTCCAACTGGTTTGGAGCAGACATGGTGCTGCAACAGATAATTTCTCTGAAGCTAATAAACTTGGAAAAGGTGGATCTGGCTTTGTTTATAAGGTACTAAAATTACCTTGATTGTGGAGTTTATAAGGTGGATTTATCTGAAGCTAATAAACTTGTGAAGCTTGTCGTATTGCTCATTGATACATATATTGGTTTTGAAATGGTACGTAACATTTTTAGTAGCCTTCCCATTAACAACAATTGCGTGTTATCATTGTGAACATTTCACTTTGTGAACATTCGGGTTTGTGAACATTTTATGAGTTTATGGCATGCAGAAGATCATGGGGGTGCTGATATCTCGTGGTTTGTGCACAAATGCTAAAAATTAAAAAGAACCAAAGAATACCTCATGAATCCTTTTTGTGCTGAAATATATGAAGGAGCAAGACCATTCTGTTTATCTGGACTCGAACATGGGATTTAAGTTTCTTATGATTGAATATGGCAAAGTAGCTTCGTGTGTTTCATGCGCGAATCTTATACCATTTTGTAAATTTCAATGGACTCACTAATAGTAAAATACATTACGTATAGTCCATCATGGTTTCGTATCTATTCTAACAGGTACCTGAAGCATGAAATTCTAGATCTGGCAAGCTTCATATCAGCTATGGGGTTTCATCCTTTGTCATAGCGAGCTGCACAAACTTATGTGTTGGCAGACCGTTTTAAAGATGTTACTCTGCCAGAAAGAGTGTTGATGGATAACATGTGCAATATGGATATTTGTTTTGTATGGTTACCTTCGAGGTTGTGATATCAAGAAACAAACTAAGGTACTTTCTTTAGCGGTGATAGATGATGCCAAGCTTGCTTTTTATTCTGCCGCTTTTTGGAGCTAGAGACGACCGATTTTTATTCTTCCACTTCTAAGGGTGTTCTACGAGTCCTCAACAGTAATTATCTCTATTATATCTTGTGAACACATATGTTTGTTCTATATTCTTTCACTTCTTCAACCACGAGTTTACTTGAATATTGTTCCACCAATATGCAAACTGATTTGAGGTTTATTACACCAGGTGCACATTGCTGGTGTTAGTGATTTTCCTCTATTTGTCTTAACAAGCTTAGTCGATCCTTTTCCTCTACTCTCAAAAGGAAGAGATCTCGGCAAGGTTATATCTTGGCTCCGTTTTTATCAATCTTAACAGTCTGTATATTTTTATCACACAATATTGAGTGACTATCTATGAGAAGAATGAGCATTTGGAGACCTTTATCATATTTCTATAGATCTTTCTTGCAAAAACATATTTTTATAGATATTTTTGTTATTTTCACAATTATTATTATTATTATTCATCATCCTTTCTTTGAATTATTTCTTGAAATTCCTTAATCTTGCATATATCAGGAAAAGAGCAGGATGAGCATTCAGGTTTCAGACTAGGGACTTATCTAAGTTTGGAGGTCCGAGACATTCCTTTCGAGATGGTTGAACCTATTCTCGTTGGAGATATCAGTCAGGTTAATATGCCTTTTCATTTTACTAGCATAAAGTATGTTGTATTGTTTACTGTGCACATTGAATGCAAGTATAACTTAATATAGTAAGACATCTCATGACTGCTTACTGTTTAAAATTTTTCCTGGATGTTGTTCTTTCAGGCGACACTTAAGCGACATACTTGGAAAAGGAAGTTGTTGAAGACAAGAGACCCTATCATTGTTTCAATTGGTTGGAGGCGATACCAGGCGATCCCTGTATATGCCCTAGAGGATCCCAATAAACGAATTCGAATGCTCAACTACACCCCAGTGACACGCAGTGTCTTACAATGTTTTGGGGCCCTCTTGCATCCCCCGGTATTGGAGTTGTTGCTGTACGGTGTCTTCTAGGCAAAAATTTTTGATTTGTTCTATTATAAATTAAAAACCATGTGTCTAAGAGCATATTTTGGGTGTCCCTGTTTCCCTAAAAGGATTTGGTTCGAAATCAGGAAAAGCAAGAATTTTATGCCTCCCCTAGACCATTTAATTTGTTAAAAGTGGGGGATATATTGTTCACCCTTTTTAGTTTCCTAATTAATATTTATTTTTTTTCATTTTCATTTGCTTGTTCTTTATTTGGAGTTTGAGAGGTTGGGATTGAATTTTGTTTCGGAAAAACTAAGATTTTATTTGTCTGATATCATGATTATAAACCACCAAACTGAAACCACTTGCAAGTACCAAACAAAACAATACTTCTCCCACAAAACAGACTGGAGACACCGAAAAACAAGCTATAAATGTATCACTAGAACCAATTTAGTCGACTCATGTTAAAAAAAAAAATCAATTTGTGCATCCAAATATTTGCTCATATATTGATTTGAACGAGTTTTCATGTTTCCATAAACAAATCCTAATAAGATTGTTGGATCAATACTAAGATCTCAAATGTCTACTTTAAAAAATGACTTCTCTTTTGAAATGGTGGTGGTTGCTTAAACTTAGTTGCTGACAGAGGTTTGAGCAACCTATTCATTTTCTGTTGCTACGAGTCTATGCCTAAAAGTAAAGAGCTACACGAGCACTTTTCTAGCTGCTATAGATTACTTGAAGAAAGGATCTAGCGATCAAACACAAATGACCATGGCTAAAAATTAGATGACACAGGTTTATAGCAGCCAAACTATTCGGCAGTTGCAAGTATAGTAGCTTAACTCTTGCAGCGACTAAAATATTGGGCTCTTGCTAACATTTAGAACAACGAAATATTTTTCGGTTGCTACGAGTCTGTGCCTCAAAGTAAATAGCTACATGATCACTTTTAGATGCTATATAGATTACTTGGAAAAAGGATATAGCGAACAAACACATCTGGCTATGGCTAAAAATTAGTTGACACAGATTTAAAGCAGCCAAACTATTTGGCAGTTGCAAGTTTTGTTGCTTAAACTAATATAGCAATTAAAATATTGGGCACTTGCTGACATTTAGAGCAACCAATTTATTTTGTTGTTGCTACGAGTCTGTGCCTCAAAGTAAATAGCTACATGATCACTTTTTTAGTTGCTATAAATTACTTGAACAAAGGATCTAGCGATTAAATATTTTTTCGATGCTAAATAATAGTGGACACAGGTTTATAGCCGCCAAAATATCTGGCAGTTGCAATTTTAGACGCTTAAACTATTAAGCGACTAAGTTTCCTAGCTCTTGCTAAGATTTTGGTCTCTTAAACCCGTTTTTCTTGTAGTGTTGGTAACGTAACATCATCATTCTTGATTTAATCATTTAGCATATCGACTTGCTTAAAAGAACATGGGTAGTCTAGTGAAAGCTTTTTCTCTCCATTGTTTTTGGAACCGCGCTTTGCGCGCCTATCTTCATTACATTGAAAGATCGTTTTCTATGACTCCCTGTGATTTCATCTCTAGCATAGGCTACTGAGTGGAGACAAATTTTGGATTAAGATGATATTTCTTCTGTAGTGATATCAGTACGAGCGCATGATTCCTCTAGATCTGTAAAATTGTATGTCTTCCCATTCTCGAGCACCATCCTAACTTTATTAGGTAGCGCTGCGCTGCACATGCCGAGTAAATCCTTCTTACATGTCTTGGTAATGCATTTTAAGGTGTTTAGTACGGAAGCGCTTGATAAAAAATATGGTTTCTCAAAGGATCGATACTTATTCTTGCAAAAATCTTACTAGGAAATCTTTACTTCCCTAGAATGAAACTTTTCCATGAACATTTGCCTTGAGTGATATGTACTTCTTCCGTCCTTAAATATGGGAGTTTTTTCCTATTTCCACAATTCTTATTGAAACAAGGAAAATTAATGATTTTTATAATTTTTTCCATTTATTTCCATATGTCTAACAATTTAAGAGAATTTAGAAGTGACATATTTCTCAATTGGAAACCGAAAATTCATATATTTTATGTATGTTGGAAATTTTTTTGAAACGAGTATAAACATGAATACCAAATTATATACATCTACTAGAATAAAATTTAACAATATTAATTGTTATTAAGGATTGTTTTGGAAATATATCATATAAAATAGGAAAGTAACACTTAATTTAGGACAAGAATAAAAAAGTAAAAGACTTAGTTGTTGAGGGACGAAGGGAGTACCAAATAGAAGCATCTTCCTTAAAAGACTCTCCAAACCACGAAGACACATAATTCTAATCTTGTGTATGCTCGTTTAATTCCAAAGTGAAGCGATGCATATGCTTCATCGCACTTCCAGTTCGATCAAATAGTTTGAACTTTGGATCCTTGTATCTCGTCGGCATGGGTCGATCCATGATCTCGAGTGGAAATGGTGGTTGCACAGCATAAATGCTAGACTGGGATCCTCTACCCCACCTTGGTAATTGCCGGAGTGAAATCGGTATTTCACTCTCTATAACCATTTAGTCATTTACTGGGAAGTTGGTTCAAATCCAAGTCATCTTCTGGTGGTGGAGACTCGACTAGCATTAGAGGAGCAAGAAGTTGAAAAACAGACAAAAGGGTGAAATGGTAAATCTTAAATAACACGATAGGTCGAAATCGTACAACGATAGCCTAAACCAAGAAAATGGTCGTTCAGTCCTTGCTTCTGTCACATAAAATGAGAAAGGTTGATCTTGGTGAAGGAAGCAGGGAAGGATGGTAAAATCTTTGTGAGTTATAGAGGGAGAACTTGAATCTCTGTGGTAGAGTTATGCTAGATATTTTCGATGTTTTTAGGAAGGTTCAAGAATAGTCTAGAATCTTCAAGGGGTTTCTTTGTTTAGCTAAGTTAGGGAGTTTCCTGATTTTGGATAACTTAGGTGTTTCCTTATTTTTCTATGTTTGTGGTTTCCTAGTATAACTCATATACTTGGAATCCAAGTTTGTGACCTATGTAAATAGGTGAAGAAGCCATAGGAAACATACACAACAATTAGAAAGAGTTCTCACAATCTGAGAGTTTAGGGTATAAAATGTTTTATTTTGATAGAGAGTTATTAATCTTTGAGTGTGTAATTCTCTATTCAGTGGTTCTATAATAAGAGTTAATCGTAGTCGTTTGTGGACGTAGGCATATTGCCGAACAACGTTAAATCTTATGTCTTTTTTGTTTCTTTTAGTGTATCTTGTTTATGTTTTCTTTAGTTCTACATTGATCCGAAAAACTAGTGTCTTGTGGAGTTATTTTTATAGGTCTTAATTCCTAACAAGTGGTGCAGTGAGCGTGGAGAGGAATATAGTTAGAAGTGAAGATGTTTGGTTTTACATCAAGTGGAAGTTTTTCAAAGGTGCATGGGTTTGATATTATCAAGTTCAATGGGAAAAATAATTTCACATCATGCCAAACTGATGTAAAATATATTCTTGTTAGTATGAAAGAAATCAAAGCTATCAAGAAGAAGCCGACGGAGTTTCCAAAGGATTGGACTGATGAAAAGTGGGTTGACCTTGATATGGAGGCGTGTTCAACTATTCGTTTATGTTTTTCGAGGGATATCATTCATATCTTTTCGAGTGAAATCTCGGCAAAGGTGTTGTGGGATAAGCTAGAGAATCTCTATTTGCTGAAAGATATGACTTCAGAACTTTACTTGAAGCGTAGTCTCCATGCCTTTCAGATGTCTTCAGGTAGGTCTATGGTTGATCATATTAATGATTTTAATAAGATATGTTCTGATTTTTCTAATATCAGTGTCCCTATTTCTGATACTGATAAATCCATGATATTATTATGTTCTTTACCTCCGTCATATGATGCTTTCATTGACTATTTGCTGAGTCAGAAAATCGAAGAAGATAATAAGTTGGTTTTCGATGATATGGTCTCTGCTTTATAAACTAAAGCGTTAGGAAAACAAGAGTTCAGCGATGAAGCACAAGTCGAGGGTTTGTTTGTTGATAGAAGAAAGAATGATAATAAGAAGTCGAAGTCAAAGAATCGTTCTAATTTCAAAAGGGGTGATATTGAGTGTTATTATTGTCGTCAACCTGGTCATATAAGGGCTGATTGTCTCAAGCTTAAGGTAAGAGATAAGAAACGTCAGAAATCAGATTCGAAGAATGTTGTTGCTTCAGTCTCGGAAGGCAGTGAAGTTTTAAAGGACCTAATATGCGGTTTTGATCAGGAGTTGTTCACTTTTATATCCAAGAGTTATCTCAATGGTGGTTGGATGATTGATTATGGTGCTTCATATCATATGTGTCATACTAAGGATTGTTTCACCACTTACAGAGAGGTGAATGGTGGTACTGTTATGATGGGTAATTCTAATGCTTGTAAAACAGTATGAGTTGGTATAATACAGGTTCATTCGCATAGTGTTATTACAACACTTTCAGAGGTTAGACATGTTCCAGATTTGAGAAAGAGTTTGATTTCGTTAGGAGTACTTGAATATCTTGAATACAAATATGTTACAGAATATGGATTCTTGAAGGTATACTACGATGATATTTTGAAGATGATCGATATAAGACATGGTAATTTATATTTCCTACAAGGAGATATAGTTTGTAGTGGATCTATGGTTTCTCAATCAATTGATGAGAAACGGGTGGAGTCAACACGTTTATGGCATATGCCTCTTGGACATATGAGTGAGAAAGGTATGTTCGTGTTAAGTAGTAGAGGCTTGCTTGGAGGTGAGAAGACTTGCAAGCTTGAGTTTTGAGAGCATTATATCTTTGGGAAGCAATGTACGAGCAGTTTTGGTACCGTTGTACACAAACACAGAGTATGTTGGATTACATCCATTCGGATGTTTGGGGTCCCTCTCGTACAGTTTCTAAGGAAGGTGCAAGGTGGTTTGTGACCTTTATCGATGACTTTTTACAGAGAGTTTGTATTTACACCATGAAGCATAAGAATGAAGTCACCGAGATGTTTAAGAAGTGGAAGACCATAGTATAGAAACAACTTGGTCGCAGGGTTAAGAAGATATGTTCCGATAATGGTGGTGAATACATCGAAGACCCATTCAAGCAGTTTTGTGATGAACAAGGTATCGTTAAGCACTTCACAGTCAAAGGTACACCACAACAAAATGGGGTAGCAGAATGAATGAATCGAATGTTACTTGAAAGAGTACGGTGCATGTTGTCAAACACAAGTTTGGACAAGATTTGGTGGGGTAAAGCAGTTAATACAGCGTGCTATTTAGTGAATCGGTCACCATCAACAGCTATTAAGTGTAAGTCACCTATAGAGGTATGGACTGGTAACCCTGTAAATTATTCTAATTTAAAGGTGTTTGGTTTCCCATCTTATTTTTATGTCAAAGAAGATAAGTTAGGTGTTAGGGCTAAGAAAGTAATTTTGTTAGGTTATCCAGAAGTTGTGAAAGGATATCGTCAATGGTGCCCTTAATTGAATAAGTTCATAATTACTCGTGATGTGACCTTTAATGAGAAAGCGATGCTTGATTCAAAGAAGTTCATTGTTGGGACTCTCAAATTAAAAGTGGGAGTAGTAACGGTGTTGATTCGATGCAGGTGGAGCAAAGAGTTCCTAGTTCATCTACTATAGAAGAAGGAAAAGAAACTCTTGTAGAAGATGATTTGAGGTAGAGGTTTCTAACATGGGACTTGTTCAGTAACAAGTTGAGAATATTTTGTCCTTGGCGTCTCAACGTGAGAGACGTGCACTAATTCGTTATGGTTTTAATGAGTATGCATCTTACGTATTATCTGTTTTTGAAGATGAGTCGTTTACCTTTAAGGAGGCGATGAGTAATACTCATGTCGTTGAGTGCAAAACAACCATGGATGAGTAGATGAATTCTCTTCACAAGAATGGCACTTGGGAACTTGTTAAATTGCCTAAGGGTCGACAGAAGATTGGGTGCAAGTGGGTCTATACGGTGAAGGATAGAATTCAAAATTCCAAGGGTATTGTTAGTGGTGTACGATACAAAGAAAGGTTAGTGGCTAAGGGATATGCACAAAGTGAAGGTGTGGATGATAATAAATTTTTCTCTATGGTTTTTAAGCATACTTCCATCAGAGTCCTTTTAGTATTCGTGGCACAGTTTGACTTAGAGCTCGAGCAACTAGATGACAAGACAGTTTTCTTGCATGGAGATTTGGAGGAGGAAATTTATATGTCACAGCCCATTGGTTATGAAGTCGCTGGTAAGGAAGATTATGTGTGTCAACTTCATAAATCATTGTATGGTTTGAAGCAATCACCAAGACGGTGGTATAGGAAGTTTGATATGTTTATGCTACAGCATAAGTACACTCGTAGTGAGTACGATTAGTGTGTGTACTTTAAGAAGTTTCCTGATGCAAATTTTGTTTACCTATTACTCTATGTTGATGATATGCTTGTAGCTGCCAAGAGTAAGCTAAAAATCGATGTTTTGAAGAAACAATTGAGTTTATAGTTTGAGATGAAGGATTTGGGTCCGGATAAGAAGATTTTGGGTATGGAGATTACTCGAGATAGATCAAAGGGGAAGTTATGTCTTACTCAGAAAGCCTATCTTGAGAAGATTCTTCGTCGCTTTGGAATGCATAATTCCAAAGCTATTAGTGTTCTATTGCCACCTACAGTTAAGTTATCTAGTCAGTTGTGTCCTACTATAACTAAGGAGAAGAAGTTAATGTCGAAGATTCCTTATGCTAATGCGGTAGATTCTTTGATGTATGTTATGGTTTGTACTCGTCCAGATACTGCACAAGCAGTTGGGATAATCATTCGTTATATGACTAATCTTAGGAGAGCACATTGATATGTGGTTAAGGGAATTTTGAGATATCTTCAACGGACCTTGGATGTTGGTTTAGTGTATGAAAAGGAGCAGAGTTGAAAGTATGTGGATTTGTTGATTCAGATTATGCGGGTGATAGAGATAGGCGTCGTTCTACTTCGGGGTATTATTTCACATTGAGTGGAGGACCTATCAGTTGAGGTATATGTTACAATCAATTGTAGGTTTGTCTATTACGAAGGTAGAGTATATTGATGTGACAGAGGCTGTTAAAGAAGCATTGTGACTTCGTGGTTTAGTTAAAAACTTGAGGAATATACGAAGAAGTGTTGTTGTGAATTGTGATAGTCAAAGTGTTATTCATCTAGCAAAGAACCAAGTTTTTCATGCACGCACCAAGCATATTGATGTTCGCTATCATAAAGTTCGAGAAGTGGTTGATAGTGGAGAAAGTTCTTCTATTGAAGGTTGATGCTGAAGATAATCCAGCAGATATGTTGACGAAGGTCGTTCCGAAGATCAAGTTTGAGTGGTGTCTCAGATTCATCAACATTTCTTGTTGTTGAGGCCCAAGGGGCGTTTGAGGCTACATTAACTTGTTTTGAGATCATCTCAATTTAGTAGAAATATCGGTAAGGTGGAAAATTGTTAGATATTGTCGATGTTTTTAGGAAGGTTCAAGAATAGTCTAAAATATTCTAGGGGTTTCCTTGTTTATCTAAGTTAGGGAATTTCCTGATTTTGGATAACTTAGGGGTTTCTGTATTTGGCTATGTTTGTGGTTTCCTAGTATAACTCATACACTTGGAAGCCAAGTTTGTGACCTATATAAATAGGTGAAGAAGTCATAGGAAACACATACAACAATTAGAGAGAGTTCTCACAATCTGATAGTTTAGGGTATAAAACGTTTTGTTTTCATAGAGAGTTATTAGTCTCTGAGTGTGTAATTCTCTATCAGTGGTTCTATAATAAGAGTTGATCGTAGTTGTTTGTGGACGTAAGCATATTGCCAAACCACATTAAATCTTATGTTTTTCTTGTTTCTTTTAGTGCATCTTATTTCTGTTTTCTTTAGTTCTATATTGATCCGAAAAACTAGTGTCTTAAGGAGTTATTTCTAGAGTCTTAATTCCTAACAAGTTCAAGTAGATAAGTGATAAAAATTTTATCTAAATTCCGTAAGTGTACGGCTGTCAATTTGAAAGTAGACAAATACGGTTCGTTCCACAGATATTTTAAAATTGAAATTTCTAGTTTTTAATTAATTAAAGTGTTAATAACAAATTGATTGGTGATTCCATTCTAAGATTCTAAAACAAGGAAAATAAAAGAGAGTCTAGGATGTCAAGATTTCATCACTATTATGCATACCAGATGTTTGAAACCATTCACTATAATTTTCTCAAAAAATTACTCAAGGCGACTGAGGACAATTATATGCGTCTCGGAAAAAATATCGTTTCAATTAGTAATTTTTCTCAAAGAACTAATAATAATCTTCACTTTAAAATGCTAGTCTATAGCAAAGAATAAAAGAATAAACTAATCAAGCATTATAGGACATATGGAGAAATTATTATCATGATTAAACAAGAAATATGACTAAGAGAATTGTTATACTTCCTCAGTCCCTAATATAAAGGAGGAGAAATAAAATTTTCTAGTCTCATTAGATAGGCATAAAACCAATTTCAATGTGATTTTTTAAATATATACCCTTATTAAAGAATATGGATATCAACAAATAGTTAATACTTATATCAATTCCCAAGAACAATTACATTAATCTAATATTTTAGTGGGATAATAACTTTTAATATATTAGTACTTTCCATCTTTTCTAGATACATTTAATTAATTGTATTGGAAATTGATAAAGGTAAATAGGGTAAAAATAGGAAATTTGTAAAGAAAAAAAATCTTAATCTAAGAGAATCTCACTTTTCCGTCTTTATATTGGGGATGGAGGGAATAGAAAATAATCACAACATGCTAGAAAACATAGTAGGACTTCCTCTCTAATCCTAGATGAGGATTTTAGCTACCCATGGCAATTGCAGTACAAGAAAATAGAGAAGAAACCATTTTATTCATTAATTTTATAAAAGTTTGTAAGAAAAAACTGACCAGTTGCATCGCTGAAATATTAAATTTATCTATTGAATCAACAACTGCTTTTAGGTGTTTAATACTCAGAACTGTCGCGGACTATTGAGAACAACTTTCGTTGAATGGATAGAAACGGTCACGGTTTCCAGCGACAATTCTCAGTCGTTTTATGTTCTTCTTATCCTTCCTTCTTCGTTGCAACTCAAAAAATAGTTTCTTCGAGATGATTTTTTTTTCTCTTGAATCTGGCAGAAGCTATCCTCCCCAATTGTTCTCTTTTCTTTCTATTTATACTACAACGACCTCACACCCTAATAACTCACCAAATCTCTTGGAATCTTTCTCTTTCAAACAAGAATATTCGCGGCCATGATCGGACCTGATTTTATTTCACTATCTTCTTATTTTTTTTCTCTTTTTCACAATTTGACAATAATTCTCGATATTCCAAAATCTTCATAATATTTCTCCTTCCTTTATACAGCCAACACAGATTTCTCGAGATTATTTTTTCTAACATGTTTTTGAAACCGAATATATTTAGTTTCTTAATGACCGAAAATATATGAGATTTTCTTTTTTAATTTGTTAGGCTTGATTGCGTGTATGATTTGTACTCTTAATAATGCAAGAATATACTTGTCTTAAACTCTCGTAAATCTTTCCAAAAACCATTTAACTAATTCACGCTGTTGAAGAAGAAAATTTCCCGCCAAAATTTCTTTTGAATTTGGGAAGAAGGTGGGCGGCCATTAGCCAAAATATAAGTACTTTTATCAAAACTTCTAGGTGTCTTTATCACTTTTATGGGGGTGCCTTTAACACTTTTAAGTCATCTTTTCCGCAGTTGTCAATTCTACCAAAATACCTACAAATAACAAAATTAATGAACTTTGGGTTAAGGTTTAAAGAGATAAGTACACTGATGAATGCTCCTAGATTTGGAGAAACATCTATTTGGTTTTGAAACCGAGAAATATTCCTTTTGGGTTGTTAGTTGTGGTACTAAGATTAAATTTTGGTTAGATTGTTGGGTTGAGTATTCCAGTTATAGGAGAGGATATTCTCATATGGAATCCTGATAAAAAAGAAAACTTTCTGTTAAAAGTACCTGTAATACCTGGTGTAAGTTGGGTAGCTCTAATACTTCTATTAAATCTCAGGTTACTTTAGGTGCTTTGAAAGTTCCGAGGAAAACTAGACTTTCACATAAAGTTCAGCTTTTTGTTTGGAAGTGTCTTAAAGACATACTTCCTATTGGAGAAAATAGCCTTGGCTTAATTGTTTTGTTCTTGGTCTTGGATAAAATGGGATTAGGACCAAGGGGTCACTAAGGAAAACTAGCTCATTTTCACTATATGTGAATGATCCTTTAGTCCCACATTGGAGAAACTAAAGATGTTACCTCTCCAAATTACTTAGAAATTTGCATCTAAGGGAGGCCCCTTAGGGGTTTAGACTCTTTTGTGTATGGAAGAGGACTAAGGCTATGGGCTAGTAGGTGCAACCACACATTTCACACACGCGCGGTGCTTCGCACCAAAGCACGCACGCCACCGCCATCCGTCTGGTCGGTCGGTCGGGTCGGGCTTGGGTGCGGGTGTGGGTCAACCAAGACTTATCTTTTTGGATAAAATATTTTAAATTATTTCCTTAAAGAATTTAAAACTAAATTAATTTTTGTTTTTAATATGGGGGGGCGCCTGACCCGGTGAGTATTATTCTTGACCGTTTTCTTACCATTCAAAATTCAATTCCCACATAAATTTTTGATTTATTATAAAAATTTATTTGCCTTAATTACTGCACTAATTTCACTCCCCATCTCTACCTATAAAAGAAAAACGAATTCTTCATTTCAAAGCACACCAGAAGCAGCTATTATCCTGCCTTCTTTTTCCCTCTTCCTGCTTTGTTTTGCGCATTGCTTGTTTACTTCCTTCTGTTACCTAAATTATTGTTGAGTTCGTTTGAGGGTGACTAGTATTGTGCTTATACTAGTCATAACGGGCAGTTCTATCCTGGACACGTCTCCGTTGTGGGGGTATAGCATCTCTCATTCTTGAGGAGTACCCGTGGACATTGTGTTAAGGACAATTTGCTGAGCATGTGGCTCTGTCCATTGTGTGTATACCAATTCAGAGATTTCATTAACGTTAACATCTTCTTCTGTTTAGTATTTTTTATTGTTGCAGATCCAATACTTCCTACAAGGGACAAGATATTAAGATATAAGTCTGATATAGAAACTTATTATAGTTTATGCAATTCGAGTGTGTGTGTTTTTTTTTCTTTTTAAAGCATGGCAATTCGAGTGTTGAATCTGCTAATCATCTGTTTCTGGAATGCTCCTATGTTAGATTCATCTGGTTAGGTGCTAATGTGAATGCTTTGCTTATTCTGGGGCAGAATATTACTTTCACTCAGTGGGTTATCAGAAGGTTAGTAAAATGTTGTTCAAACTGGTGTTGATTCTCTGAATTCTAAGGAAATTAGTTACAAATGTATGATAACAGCTTGGATGATCAGGAAGGATAGATGTGGGAAAGTTTTCCAGATTTCTATTCCTAACAATCAACACCCAATTGATAGAATAAATCAACTTGTTAATAAGTGTGTACTGGCTAATGATAATAGAAACTCTGGCAATTTTTTAAGCGTGCTGTTTAAAGACTGGAGTGCACCAGATAGGAAGTTTATCAAAATCAATATGGGTGCTACTGTAATGAAGTCCTGAATACTGAAGTTGGGGCAGAAAAGTAGGAATCGCATAGCTATGAATGAAGCAATGGAGAGGGCTAGGAGTCTGGGATACAGGAAGGTCATCTTTGACTATGACTGAGTCAGTAGTAAAATCGGTAAATTCAGGAGAGCCATGTGTGCATTAGACTAATGAATGTTTCATTTTGGATGTTAAGTATAATTAGTAGGTAATCAACTATGATTCTGTAGGTTTGTTCACAGGATGGGCAACAATGTAGCTCATTCTATAGCTAAAAAGGCTAGAGAAGCCTGTTCTGATTTTGTTTACTATGACAACTATCCACCTGACATTTATGATTGGGTCAGGCAGGACTATGAAGCTGTTTTAAGCACGAAGTTTAATAAAATCTCTATTTTGAATCAAAAAATAAACAAATACAGGATTAACGGTCAAGAAAATAACAAATTGAAGATACTGCCAACATAAGCATTGCTGAAGATCACTAAATAAGCTTTCAAAATCAATTTCAGTTTCACTTGTTTTTACCGTACAAACCCTTATTTTGTTGCAACATATGAATGAGAAGCTAATATATTACTCAAACTGAGACATAAAGCTCTATCAACAACACAGACCAAAAGGGTTTTGACTTGCAACCCAATTTTGCCCCTAATTTACCTTAACCCTCGGCCTACAAAAATAGAATGGCAATTTAACCCAACACATCCCTGTCATCCCCATTCAAATAATTCTAGTCTGATATTCTCATCTCAACACCTAGAACATCCTTCACCACCTCATATGCCACAAATGCAATCGCTATGGATGGAACCACCTGAAAGGAGCAGCAAAGCATTTGCACCAAATTAATTTTGTATGTGAATTTCCTATATATACTAATTATGGCTCTGTAGATGGACATGTTCGGGTAGGTGCTACAACAAAATCGGGCCAGAAGATGAAGAATCTCAACCTTAACCTACAGGAATTAACAAATGCAACCTCAGGTGGAATTCTCAACCGTATTGACCCCAGCAGGCTATGTGATGCTAATCAGTTACCTCTAGAAGATATGTTGTTTATCAGGGAAAGACCTCAAAGGTGGCAAATGGCTAACAACTTCAATTCTTAAGCTAATACTCACCCAGCACTAGGGCAGTGCTAACATTGAATGTGTATGTGCCCTAACTCCTAAGTTAAACATTCCATACGCTACCTACAAAACTACATTCGTCTGTTCAGGTTGCATGGGTAGTCAACTAACAACCTTCTACGCAACCTGTTCATACCCCAGAAATTTTGACATATTTGGAAACAGGATAGAAGCCTGACCTTCACCGAGTTAGGAACCAAACCCTTATACAATGCTCCAAAACCTTCATTCCGAACTGTTTTCCTAAACGCATCAACCATACCAGTATACTCAAGTGCGCTCCTACTATCACCAGCCACAACAGATGAAGCATTATGCCAGCCCACCATCTGCATTCTTCTGCGAATGACGTCGAGAGGGTATGCAACTGTCTGACCTACAGTTCCTGCAGCAGCCCCACATGCAAGCCTTGTTGTCACACTCAACTCAGTATCGGATTCACCAACTAGTCCAAAAGGTTTTGCCTTGATCATCCACTCCTTCAGAGATTCATACACAGCAAAGTTGAGACCCACGTACGGGACCTGTTAACACCAAATTAATTGTGTTAGTGGAGATCCAAATAAAAAAACCAGCAGCTGACCTAGAGTTATTAGCTCATTTCATGGTAGAGCTTCATATTAAATTTGACATAAAAAAGAAAAAAATATTCACATTTAAATCAACTAGGTGTTCAAAATTAGTTTGAGAAAATCAATCTTGAGAAGCTTTTTTTACTTAAAAAAAGTATGCAAATGATTGTCTTCTAATAAAATTCTCTGCTTAAAGATGCTTAAGACATGAGGAAATACACTCAGAAAGTAAAGAGAGTACAACTACATTTATAGTGAGCAACAAATTTAACACATGATTAAAATGTGGAATTAGATTCAGATTGTGGTTGCTGACACCCAACCTGATCTAAGGCCCCATGCCAAAATGATGATGCTTTGCCAAAGAAGAGAGTCAAGAGAACAAATCACACAACCATTTAGTTGTGCTGTCTTTTTACTTTTCGAATTAAGGAATTCTACCCATAAGTAAGTGCGAGTATATTTCTACTTACAACTCCAATGACAGATGGAAGCCACCCTTTGTATAGAGCCCGTGGGCCTTCTTCACGAAGGACTGTTGATAAAGCATGAATCATTCCTCTGTAATGGTAAGGTGATGCCTCTGTCTGTGTATAGATATTAGAAGAAATGACATGTTAATATATTATATGATGCTAACCATTGAAGGCAGTCTTCCATGCTAATACAAAACAAAGTAAATTGGAAGGGTTCAGCTAAAATACCTGGACAGTAATCCTACCCCGAATCATGTCCATGGGGTAAGTTGCTGACATGGCAATGATCCCTGCACATGCTCCAGCCCCAAGACGTAATAGAGGACTGAGCTGTGCATCTTCTGCAGAGGATTAAGAAAAGGGAAAAAAAACAAGAAAATAACATAAATTTCCTCCTCGCCGATGTCACTGTAGTACAGTGTAAGTCTTTGGGTGATGATACCAATGACCTGAGTTCAAAACTCGTCAACACCAAATTCTTTATTGATAAAAAAAAACATAAATTTCCTCCTCATCCCACATCAATACCATCTAAGACTGAAATTCACCCACCCAATTTAGTTGCAATTGCGGGTCTAGGGTGACATTATTGGTTCAGTTGGACGGTCCAATTCTGGAACCATCAGGAGACTTAAGGTATGTGGAATTGAAATAATTGTATTAGATAAAATTAAGTAAATAAATAATAAACAAGTCATTATTTTTCTTTTCTGAAATCCCCGAATTTATATACTTCGAATTCAGCGAAAGCTGACAAAAATCTTCACGAAACAAGTTCTTCCCTTGCCTTTGTTAATCTTTTAGTTATCATGAATATGTGCACCCTCTACTTGCCTTTCTTATTCTTTTAGTCATCATGAATATGTGCAACCAGTGGGTACCGTTCCCATACTAAGTATGGGAACCATCTATCTAAGCGACATGTGCATGGTCTAACAACTAAAACCGGTTTCGTAAAACTCACTGAATGATTGTGTAATTACTAGATTACTCATACACTTTGTTTTCCAATATTTCATAAATCTTTCTAAAAAAGTCTTACCATATTTCAAGGGGATCTCTATAGAAATGGATTTGACTTTTTTATTCAATAGGATGACTATTAATGCCAACGGAAAAAACTGATGTTCTTTTTTGTTGAAGAATAACAACATTTTTCTTGATAAGCAAAGGTTAAGAGCTCGAGAGTAAGCGGTGTAAGCTCAATATTGTATAAGCCTACCATGAGCAAGCAATGCAAGCTCAGGAGACACAGACAAAGAACCCATACTTTTTAAGAACTCAAGCTAATACAACCTCACATTACAGCAACAGAGCATTATTCATGTCTGCTGAAAGTGGGATTTGGGAACAAATTGCGAACGTCGATCATATGTTTGACACAACTGACCAAAAGGAATATCAGTTTATATCTGAGGTATCAAGTATGTAAAGATGTAGAGGTAGAACAAGACCAAGATCACCACATGCATCAACAGATTGATGAGGATGACAATGGCCAGAACTAAGGACCAACTGTGAATGAGAAATCGATCCTTTTTATTTTTTTTATTTTTTTTTTGATAAGGTAGAATAGTGGTCCCTAGACTACATTGAAACTCCTTCAAATGGGAGTTTGTTCGGCAATTACGGGGTTCGAACCCCTACCTCCGCAATGGGAGGGAGCACGAAAACCATCAGACCTCTTGATGGTTCTCGATCCTTTTAATTCACAGCCGGTCCTTAGTTCTGGCCGAGCAATGTAACAAGCGTATTTATTTGACCAAGTTCGGTAACTACCAAATTATCCTTCCACACAATAAACATATTATAGCTTCCACTGTTTTGTTTTCAATTCTTTAAGTTTCCTTTGAGTAATCGAGTTAGTAGCTACAAACCCACAACAACATTTTCCTTGCCAAACCTGCAAAAATTAAACAAAATCCAACTACTTTCCCACCCTATGGCCAAATCCGGAGACATGCATCGAGAGCTTGACAAACAAATACGCTTGTTACTTCTTCCTTTGTGACAAAAAATACGCTTGTCACTTGGCTTGTCAATTTCTACTCAGCAACAATGTACGTACTAGTGTTAGAAGTTCGTACTGCAAGCTGATATCATCCCTGTGATACATTCTCAAGTCCCGCATTTTAGCTCAAGATCAGCTACGCACTCAAACCCAATGAACAGAAGAACAAGAAAGTATATCCTCTCTAAGCAATAACTTCCTAGTTTTTAAGAGGTATGTAATCAGGAATTGACAGAGAACATACTGCTCTTTCTCGATCGTTATTACTTATTTCTTAAGAACTACGAACTGCTCATAAAAGCTCTAATATGGGTTCATGTGTGTGTGTCCTTCTAGAATTCCTGGACACTATACTGAGCCCTAGCTTAATATGATATCTCTCCCTATACATATGCAAAGTAGTCTTAACCTTCTGCCAGACCTTAACTGCATATAGTACTGAATAGCAATGACTATATATCAGACAAACTGAGCATCTTGAGCAAACATCGACTCTAGAGCAGATAATTTCCGAGTTAAAAGCAAAAACTCCACTCTCAGAGAAAGGAAGAAAGATGATAATATCGCTCTTAGACCATAATAAAATATTTTATTCATAGAAAAAGTATAATACGTAGCAACTACGTATTTAGAGAGATCCCCTTAAATATGGTAAGAATCATTAGAAAGATTTTAGAAAATTTTGGAAAACAAAATATGTGAGTAGTCTAGTAATTAGACAATCATTAGTTGACAGAGAGTTTTATGAAACCGGTTTTAGTTGTTAGACATTACACGTGTTGCTTAGATAGATGGGTCCCATATTCAAAGTATGGGAATGGTACCCATCGTAGCCGGAGCAATAAATAATGTGGCTGTATGATCTCAATTTACATGACAGTCGATCTCTTATGTGTATCTATTCCAAGGAGAAACATATAAAAAGGGAGGCCTTAAATGGGTTCCAAATTAACATTATTAAAAAAATTGGAACCATGAGCATGCTTTTATCAATAGAAAACAACAACAGGAAGGTCATACCACTGCCAGGCTGCTGCCTATAAAGCCACAAAATACCCCTGTTGCAAAAACAAGAATCTGTAAGCAAAACGGTAAGTGACCTACGATACCTTGAAAAGAGTGCAAGAATGGATGTAATCAACGGACAACAATTTGACTTATCCTACTAAAACAGTATCTTGATTTCTTGGCAGTAATTAGTATGTAGGGGAGGCCATCCTAGAAAAACAAACTTTGAAATAACAAGGACCAAAGGCATGCGCAAGTGCATACCATAGAAACACGATAGTCAAGACAAAACTGATGTGCAAACCAATACAGTAAGGTAGATGAATGGAAAGCCCAAGCAGTGCCACTACTAAGCACAAGGTATTGTTTTGCGCTTATAGATTCATAAAATAATTTCACAAATTGCTTCTAAATATGTTTATAAGAAACATCAATTAACTTCAAGAGCAGATAGACAGAAACCATGGGTCTTCATTCACCTAAAGTAAACCTATAAAGCGGTATTGAAGCTGTGTACGCCAATACCAAATATGGTCTATCTAAGCCTAGCATCAAAAAATAAGGAGTCTCCAATCTACACCACTGATGGTATAGAACATAAGTGACAATCATGATATCATCAGAACAAGATGTATGCATAAACACATTTTCTAATGCTAAAGCATGTTAAAGTATCCATAAAAAAAGCAACACAATGAGGGGATTTTAGGAGGACAGGACACACCGTGAAGCTTGCTCGTAGCTAAAAAACTTGACTGCTGAGTTGGGGACAATACGAGCACAGTTAGTACCATTGCCTTTGAATAACCCACGAAAACCCTCGGTGTTCCATATGTATTTCAAGCCTTGAATTGTGCCATTGTATTTTATGCTGTGGGGATTTTGAACCTGCATTTACAATCCCAAATCATGCATCATTGTTCTATGAGTGGTTGAAAGAAGCATATATTAATATATTTTGCAAGAATAAATCTATATCCACAAGTATACAAGTGTTAAAGATCATGTAATAATGAATCTGACAGAAAAATATATAACAGATATCACCAAAGTTAATTGGAGCACAGAGTAAAAAAGGATTTCGAACTTTATTAACAGAAAATAGATACAAATTGAGATGTCGGAGACTATTTATATCCTTACACTGATAGAGTACATCAAATTTTACATCTCTTGAATACCACACTATCCAATTTGTACATTGGATAGTGTTTTATTTTCTGTTATTCATATACTGTTACTTTAAACAGCTACAGTTTCTCGTGGTGGCCTTACTAGCGATGTCCACTAGGTTATGTTGTACTTGTTGCCCTTAAGCATAAAGTTCATGAAAACAAGAAAATTATCTGTGGTCCCTACAGCACATATTGGGTGGAAGTGTGGTAGGAGCACAAAAGCGGCTGGTTCAAGGGAGGCTTTCAGAACTTCCACTTTATAAGCACATTCACAAGTGGAGGACAGCACTTATACCCTGCCTAAACAGGAATTTGATTGCAATATCACTATGCAAAAAGTAAGTACTAACTAAAATAGAGTTCAATGTAGAAAATAAGCACAATCATAGAACGCCAACAAAAGTTAATACAACCTACCTGAAGCAGAATCTTTATGCGTTCTAAAGGCGCAACAGCAGTACGTGACCTGCCACAAGATAAAGAAGAAACATAGCAGCTTAAGTGTAGAATGATAGTGAACAAAAAGACAGCTTCATTTGCCCTTCATACTATCCAATTCAATCCCTTATAAAAGGAGTAAGCTTCAAGTAAATAATCAATTAAGATCTACTTTAGGACAACAATAATACAAATCTAAAAGAATCTGGCACTGCTGCATTAATTATTATCATAAACTTCTTCTTCTTCTTCTTCTTCTTCTAAGCTTTTAGTCCCAAACAAGTTAGGGTAGGCTAGAAAGGAAACACGAGGACTTCCCAAGCAGTCACCCAACTTGGTACTGCTCTCGCCCTTTCCTATGGAAACGGCTGGTTTACAACCAAACAAAGATACACGAGGACTTCCCAAGCGATCACCCATCTTGGTACTGCTCTCACCCTCTTTTGGTCTATCGATGGCTCGCCAGGCCTATCACGACCCTATTTTCATAGGGGAATGGCTATACTTACCGTTGGCTAACCACACCAATCACGAAACCTCCTCCTTTACCCTGGGACAGGCTGTGCAGAAAAACTACACAGGCGGAGATTTATTACTTATAAACATTAAACATAAATTACAGCAGACTGTGAATGTGCGTCGGGACATATACCAAGAATATTATTATCTTTGTTATAATTTCTTTTGATCAAGTAAGATATTCCAACAATTCATTTTCAAAGGTAGATATTCAACATCATTCTTTAACTCCTCTCCTTTTCATATACCCTCGAGCATCCAATCAGTTTTACATTCTAAAGTTACTTATAAGTATCTCACTGAGAGCATGAAACTAACTGTTCAAAATCTAAAACATCGCAAGGAAACTTGATCCCTCATACTGATCTTTGATTTCGTTAAGCAGGCAAATTTGAAAGAGAAAAAAAAACAGTTTAAAACCCAAGTAGGATTTTATAGCAGATTGAAGGAACAGACGAAGGAAAAACAGTAGCCATATAAAGTAATCTGTTAAGAGTTAAGGAAGAGTTAAAGACAACCAAGAAAACTAAGAATTCAACAAATTGACACAAAATTACAAAATAAGCATCAATTACTTGCATCAAAAAATTCTAAAACCTTAATTGCAAATAAGAATAAGAGAAACAAACTTACACTCCTCCAGCGACACCACCAGCAACAAGAGATCTGCAAACACTAAGGATCGCATGACCAGGTGCTTTAACTCCTTCACTCGCTTCTTCAGCAAGATTTACAATCGTTGACACCGCTGTTTCACTAGTTGATTTACTAACAACATCTTCCGACGCCATTTATGAATATAATGCTTTTTAAACCCTAGAAAGAAAGAAAGAGAAATATGAAATTGAATTTGATTCTCAGAAGATCAAATCGTTTTTTACTATCCAATAACGATAATCAGCATTTCTCTCTGACCGGGTTCTAAGTTTTTGTAAAATGCGCCGAAAAATGATCTGTGTCTTTTTTTCCAGATCAGTGATCGGCACTTTATAGAATTTCACTATATAGATAGAATTAGGATCGAGGAGAGGAAGATGTATATGACGAGAGAGAGAGTTTAATGTTTGTAGGTACGGTTTGATTAACGGAACGGAAACCTAGATATCTGACGGCAGTTTTACGGTCCCGCCGCAATCCAGCATTTTAGTTGTAGACAGATCAGCCCATGAGGAAACTAGTAAAAAACCTTTTGTTGTAAATGCTCTTAAAGTTAATTCCTTATTGTAATTTAACTTTCATAGGTAGAGAGACAACAAGATTGCGGACTATATAGCCAATCTTGCCCGCACAGAGGGGAAGGGTAGAGAATGGAGAGATCCGACTACTATCCTAACTCAATTATCTATAGACCTTAGAGGTCCCCTTTTTAATGAATGAAGTTCGGTTTATTTGTCAAAAAAAAATGTTGTTATTATGGTGGCTGACCATTGTTGGTTGGAGTTTTATTACCATCTCTATGACAGCGTGGTGATGTGCATGTTAGCGTAGTAAAATACTAAGGTGGTCAAACTTAGTATATAAAACTCACTTATAAGTTGGGTTCTATAAAATTTTCATATTGAATCGAATTGATCCAAAAACCATAAATTTTTATAAATTTTTAAATTAGATCATTTATATTTTTCATTAATACCACAATTATCCTGCCATATAAAATGTTTTTTCTTTCTCTTTCTTCCATGGCCTCCTTCTTCCCATCACCACCATAATCAGCAACAATAGTTCCGGCTCCACCAAACTAGTGAGAAGAGACAGATCCAGCAGGAACAATACCTCCGTCTCCTCCAGCAACACCTTGATCTCTTTTTCTTTTATTTTTGTGTTCAGTTTTGTCACCAACAGTACCTCCGCCACCGCTAAACCAACGGCCATTTCCATACCCACCATTAATAGCGCCTCCGTTTCCTCCACCAACACCTCCTTTTCATTTCTATGTCCTGATTTTACATCAACAACACCTCCTTCTCCATCATCGCCTTCTCCTCTTTATCTTTTTCTCCCCTATCACTACATGTCCAAATCGGCCACCAACATCACCTTTTCCTCCTCCTTCTATCCTCTACAAACACCACCAATACCTCAAGATCATCATCGTCAAAAATCATCATCAACAAATGATGATACATCATTATTGTCGAAATTAACGTTTGTGGTGGTGAAATGACACAAAATTTATGAAACCAAATTTGGTTTCGTCAAATTTTTACAAAAACTAAACAACGTTGAAATCAATGTTTTTATTGGTGAAAACATAAAATTTTGTTGAAACCAAATTTGGTTCATCTAATTTTTGCCTATTTTTTTATTGTGAAACCGAAGTTTTAGTGGTGAAACTATAAGTTCATGTTGAGACCAAATTTGGTTTCTACTAATTTTTTCCTAGTTTTTTGAGTTTGGTGCATTTGTTTTTTTCGTTGAAGTTGTGTTAGTAAAATGATATTTTTATGTGGAAACCAAATTTGGTTTCATCATTTTTCTGCTTAATTTTTATTGATGAAACCAATGTTTTAGTGATATGGTAAGTTTTGATGGTAGTGTTGGTCGGTGGTGGTGTCGGCTGGTTGGTGGTGGTGGGATAGTGTTGGTGTTGGTGTATAGTGGTGGCATTGGAGTTGGTTGTTGGTGGTGTTGATTGGTGGTGGCAATGGTGGTTGTGTTGCTGGTTGGTGGTGATGTTGGTTGGTAGTAGTGGAGTGGTGCTGGTGGAGATGGTATTGGTGGTGGTGGGCGTGGCGGTGGCAGTGTTGATATGTCTTTTCTCACTGGTTAGTGGTGGTGGTGATGATGGTGCTGGTAGTTGGTGGTGGTGGTCTGGTGGTGGGGTGGATGTTGGTATTGATGGTGGCGGTGGTATTGGTGGTGTTGGTTCTGGTGGCGCTGGTTGGTGGTGGTGGTGGTGGTGTTGCTGGCTGGTGGTAGTGGTTGGTGTTGGTAGTGTTGGTGGTGAGAAGAGATTTGAAATTGGGAATGAGGATGAGGTTGTTTTTTGTTTTTGTTGGGATGATTTAAACTAAAAGGTTAATTTAGATATATTATGTTAAATGGGGTTTTTTGTGTTAATTTTGTTTTGATGAATTTTTTGTTAACGGATAATGACACCTTTGGGTTAATACCCACGACCTATATCTTTAGTCGTGTCTTGTTATTAGAGATACCCATCTCTAGTGGATTGTCTATAATACTTATTCGGGTTGTTTCATACGAGAAGTACTTGAAGTGGTTTTATACAAAACTTTAAAGAGAAATAACATCTCTTGTTTACATCGTTTCCCCTCTATTTTCTTTAAGCATCTCCAGCAGCATGTGTTCAAAAATAAATAATAAAAAAATATGACATGGAGGTCATTCGAGAGGTCTAGTTAAGAATTTCTTTAAAATCTTTGTATTTAGTATGTCATCCCTCCTATTTTATAGGATTTACTATTGGATATGGATTTATCTTAAATAGGGCTTAAAATTCTATGTGTCATGAAAGAATAAAATTTACACCTTGATGCTCTTAGCATATAATAGTTAATTTATGATTGTATGGGTTGTTTGGTAACTATTATTATAAGGGAATATCATTCTATATTCCATTATGGTAGTTCATAATGGATTATATATGTGTTTGATAACCATTATAAAAGCTTATTATTTTAAAGAGCATTGAAAATTATCATAAATTTTAGAAATAGAGCAAAGTTATCTTTAAAATTATTATTATCACTTATTTTTTAACAAAATAAAATTACGTTATTTTTTTTATTTTTTTATAAACTATCGAGAGAGAAAAAAGAAACAATAATGGGCTAAAAAAAACTAGATTATTGTTCCGTCTTTTCCTCTTTGAATTCATCTTTTTAAGATAATCAATTATTTAAAAAAGTGTTTGTTAAAATTTATTATAAAATGATTATATCAAAATAATTTATCAATTCATGATTATCCATGATCACAAATAGATAATGATAAGTTTTAACAAGGTTGTAGTTTTCAATTATAGTATCCAAGAGGAGATAATTTTAACAAGTTATCATCAGTACGAATTGCTCTTCGTTTACCGGCATATGGAGACAATACTATGAGAAGGATAATTTTCTTCTACCTTTGTCTATTTACTTTAACTATTATTAAATATATATTATAAGGAAAAAAAGGGTTTGTGTAGCCTGATATATCTGGTCATCGAGATCGGCATCCTACATCATTGGTCGATCGGGTCTATGTCATATACATTTGTCATTTCATTCTTTATTTACGTTTTATGCGGCTGGGTTTTATTATTTTGGACGACATTGTTTATGTCGCGCCCGGACCAAAGCTAGCTTTAACCTAGCTATTAATCCTAAACACGGCTAACCTTTGTTTTATTGTAACTATGTTTCCTAATATAATTAGGTTTTCTAATCTAACTCAATTTCCTAATTAAAAACGACTAACTTTAATGCCGAATATTAATTTCCAAAATCATATCTAGAACATTAAATTCATCCTTAATCAACAAAAGAATTAGCTACTCATGGTCACACGATTTCACAGTTTCCCCTTAAAGAGATAAAAATCTTAGGATATTGAATGTAAACCAAAAGTGTATTATGAAATATAAAAATTATCCTAAAAAGTATTAGAAGTGTCTCTTTTATGTATATCCAAGTTATAGAAGTACTCGTGCTTGAATCCCGGTCATATTAGGTTTACAGCACCAAAACCTGTCAAAATATTCTATCCCACGTAACTTTCTCGGCCACCAGAATGGTTGAGATTTATGGAATTCTCGCTCACGTACCCCTCCGAGAAAAAAAATGAAGTTTCTAAATTTCTATTTCTCGGTCACACTGAGGAATGGGAAAACATAATTTGCGGTCATCTATCCCGTTGAAAAATTTCTGAAGTTCTAAATTTTGGGTTTTGGGTTTTCTCCTTCACTACCTTGGTCGAGAGATATGGATTTCTCAACCACCAGACCTACCGAGAATATATGAACTTCTTTTTTTTCTCCACTTTGTTGCAAATCCTTCGCACAACTTGATCTTGGGTCCTTTATAGCACTTCACTCCATTGATAATTTTAGATATATTTATATTGGTTTTTAGATGATTCACCTATAGAGATAAATAAAATAAAAAACAAGACTAATACAAGGTAATCTATACAAAATCTAACAAATAAGTGCAAGAAAACGATATTAAGAATATGTAAATTATGCACTCATCAGTGATATTTGTGTAATTCATATCATTTTTGAATGTTATTTTAATCTATTGTTATTAATTATTCGATTCATATCATTCTTAGTTGTTTTTTCAATTGTGTCTCATTTTACATTAGTTGTGTAATTCATATCATTTTTCAGTCGCACATTTTGAATTTTTTGTTCTTATTCTTTGCATCTTATTTGCTATCAATATCATACATAAACTAATGAAAAATCCATAGTTTTGCAGGTTCTTCAAATGGGTTCCCATATTCACACCAACTCTTCCAAACAATTCGCGACAACCACCTACAAAACTTGTTCCCAAATATGCGAGGTTGAAAAAGGTAAACCCTGGACGACCCACTTTTAGACCTCTCGAAAATGTAACCAATTAGATTTCATGCGGAACAGTGACATCACCATCTTGGACATGTTCATGCTTAGTGACAATGTAAGTAACGTCGTCATCTGTAACAAATTATCTAAATTATAGGGTTAGTTGTGGTTCTTATAGAGATAGTTTGAAACTATAAGTTCCCATTTTCCAACTGTATGGTCTCATTTTCATGAAACTAATAGAGATTAATAGATAGTGTAATGATTGGAAGGTACCCGTTACTTTGTCCCACTTTTCAACATTCATTTTCTAACGTTGCTAATCCTTGAATTTGGTGTAGCGTGTATTCCTGGTTATGAAACTAAAATATGAGTCAATCAACCATTTACTTGATCTTAGATTTTGCTGGTAACCTATAATTGTTGATATGTGGAGTAAGTTGATCTATGTAACGGGTATGAACTATTATTACGGATGTTTTTATATATATTCATTCCTTATCTGTTAGAATATATATTTTATCTTTTATTATGCATTTCTTATTAATTATGGTGATGGTTATAATAGTTTAGTTTAATTATGTATATTGTTAAGAATTTGGGCCTAATGAATTTGTTTTAAGTCAGTTGGAGGTAGCATAGAATTACGATGCATTACTTTCCCTTGACATGTAATCCATATTCCGATGGATATGATGACGTTGTAAAACAATGTTTTTAAGTTTGTCGCCTTAATTTTGTAGGATTCCCAATATCGTTTTTCGCTCGAAAAATGTAAAATGATCTTCTGCTGGTACTGATGTCGTGCATTATAACCCATTTTTTTTACCAACCTAATAACTTAGATTTTTTACCTTCAGATAATTAATGAATAATTAACTTTATGGATTTGATTGCTACAATGTACATGTATTGTCATTCTAATCAACCGTAGGATATTCCTCTAATTTCAGTTCTGTTTGAGGTGTAACTGAAAACATCATGGATATTTTCATGCCTATGTTTATAGGTTAACCAGAGAAATCATTTGATAAATTTTTCTGCCGACGTCAAAAAGATGACACTGATTGCAATTATTGTATCCTAGATAGTCATATTTAGGGATTACCCCTTGGTTAATGGGTCTTCTGCAGTTCACAAATCATCGAGCACGTAAAATTTTCATAAACAAGATACATTTTTGGAAACTTCTTGACGGAATTCAACAGATGCAGGTGTCAATAGGCCAATTCTTGATGCTTACCAAAACTAGCTACTGGGGGGTGAAACAAAATAGTTCTTTATTAAAAATTCTGATATTACGAGAAACTTTAGGATATTTTTTCCTTCTATATTATCATCTCCATACATCTATTAAAGACCGTTATATATGGTCATTCAGCAAACAAGTCTAATACAATAGATAGGAGGAAAAGAAATCAACAAAGGTCAATTAGTAGAGGAGGATAATGAAAACTTTCTTCCATTCTCGAGTAACTCGATAGGTGTTGCTAAAAAAGGTGGTATGTTACTCTTAACCTAACCGTTTCATGGTCCCTCATTATGAACTATATATGTTAGTGCATTTCTAGCATATATGTATTTTTCCTCTAAAATATGAGTTAGTATTTCAGCTGCCTTATGGAGATACATTTGAAATGCAATTCAATTTTTTCCTTTTCAACCCAATTTTATGTTGCTCCAAAATCAGCAACACAAACCTAAAATCAGTTATTCTGGACCTCATGCTGAAATTTCTTCACATTTGGTTTATAGGTGCATGGATATCAACTAAATTATTGTTAGGACTGATGATGCACTTAAAGAGAGTGAAATTTAGTAGATAACAATAATTAGTCATGTTGACGGTGCATTTTTGACAAGGGCTATGTAAAATCGCCCTCTGCCTAGCAGCAGAAACATAGAGATATCCACGCACATTTCTGACTTTGTTTCAAAATACGAAATACTGTATTTCTACTTATATTTCGTAGGAAAATTAAGAATACGGTCTCTACAAATAACTATATGTGTTCTATATTGATCCCTAGCCTCTCTAATATTTACAATATTTATGACATATCGAACCAGTCTCAAGTCACATAATTTCCATAGTTAAATTCCTTGAACTTGTATCCAGTGCACATCAATGTTCAAATAACATCTATCTATTCTAAGAATAGCTAATGCCTGATCCTCGATGAAGCATTCTAACTTAATACAATGTTCACAAAGAACACATCACAATTTAACGTCATGTCCTCTAGAATACATGTTACTCTAGCAATGTTACTTAAGGACGCGTCATTACTGATAGCTGCATTATTTGCACTATTTGGATATTATAATTCATTGATTTCTTGTTAATTTTCATATCATTATGCTTTGAATTTGTTTGTTTATGAGTTTCTTAGGAGTTTTGAAGTATATTCAACCAAAGAAGAGGAAAGGAGTTCATTCCGGCATAAAAAGAAGAGGTTAAAGTATGGAAACACAGCTTTGAAACAAGAGTTCCAGGAAGATTTACGGTTGGGAAAGTACCCCAAAACCCAACCGTAAAAAGTTGATTTTGAAGGCAAATTCCATAAAGATTTACGGTTGGGTCTAGACTCTCAAACCCAACCGTAAAATTGGTTGAAAAATCATGAAGATTTTATCACTTCCATTTTTTAGAGAATTAAAAGACGAAGGCAACCCAAAAGGAATGAGGTCAATCGGACACCGGATGAGGGAGATATGATCAAAATAGTGAAGTACAAAAAAGTA
>JAJJMC010008370.1:5227868-5268685 GCA_023531435.1 Papaver californicum | reverse complement strand
TGAAGTACAAAAAAGTATCCAGGAGGAATTACGGTTGGGTTTCTTGGATCGAACCCAACCGTAAACCTGGGGAAGTTTGGAGCGAATTTTTGTGACAGAGTTACGGTTGGGTTTCTTGGCTCGAACCCAACCATAAAACTGGGTGTTTTTGGGTGATATTTTTGTGCCAGAGTTACGGTTGGGTTATTGGCTCGAACCCAACCGTAAAAAGGGGAGTTTTGGCACGTGTGTGGGCTTCTAAAACATGGAAAACATGGTCCCGGAAGCATTAAAAACCTAGATTTCGTGGATACTATATAAAGAGACATCCAAGACATTAAGAAGACATCTTTACACTTGAAGAACACAAGGAGAACGGCTTGGAGAGCAATTGATCATCACAATACCGAGGGTTTGCTTTACTTGCTTTCTTGTTTATGTTCCATGGATTTTGAGAAATCCATGATGAACTAAACCTTTCTTATTGGTTAAGGATGTAGTCCTAAGTTGGAAAACATGTTTATCAATTGAATGGCTCATTATCATATATTCATAATCTCTTTAATGTCGCTCATGTTCTACCGTTTATAACGCCTTGTATGATGGATTGCTTGTTTTTTTAAGTCGCGAATTAGATGAGCATGCATGTACATCTATAGCTAAACTAGGGTTTGAGATCCGGAATTGTCAAAAGACCCTTGTTACAAGTAGTATAACATAGTTGTTAACGACGGGATGTTTTCATGCAATTATGTGTAGAAGCGTGACCTAGGTTAAATCCGAGTGGCTCTTGCGCCAGGTTGCTTAGAATAACCTCAACTCACAAAGACCATTGCTTTCATTGGGTTAAACTTGAGTGTCTCTTGCGCCTTTGATGATAATATGAGTTTTGCCGGAGTAAGCCTGCGATAGGATGTTTTAGGGTTATTGATATTGAGAGTTCATGAATGTTGAGTATGATATGGTTGATAACATGTTGGAATATGTGAGATGAATTCTCTAACCAATGTTCTTTATCTCTGATATTCATTCTAATCTTTTTTCTTTAGTATAATTTAGTTATAATCACAACCAAAACCCCCTCTATTTACATAAGTAATCGAAAGTAATTAACAATCACCTGCCTCTCTGTGGGAACAAACTTGTTCTTATTACTGTACTCTAATCTATATTAGTGAAGTAAGAATTTGAATTATTTTGGTTAGCTGACGACACGACCAATTACTTATGCGTTGTCCTTCTTGGACGTGCCGCAACCCTTAGACCGTTCCTGATGGTTTTATAATAGTGGTAAATAAAGTTCGTTCAAGACTTGTGAAGATTTGTTTTTTAAACCTAATTTCTTAGAATAAAAATACCATAACTCAAATAAAATTATTAACAAAGTTGAGAGAGAACTGAGGCTAGGATTCCACTATTTTCCAATTTTTAAAGTAATTAAATTTCAATAATTATAATTATGCAATTCTAACATTTAATTGATTCTAAAATTTTGCAACAAGTAGATTTTCAGAATAACAATTGTATAACAAAAACATGGAACATCTAAAACCTAGGCCAAAGCATGTACCATCTAACGAAATCACAATTGCTTAACAAAAATCATTAAATCAATTTTTAACCAAGGAAATTAATCATAAATGAATTGCATAAATTAATTAAATAAAAATTACCACATAATCTTTGGAAAATTGCGTCCTCAGTCGCCTCAGAGATGTGGTTTAGCTCCTCATTGTATTTGAAAAACCCTCAAAAATATATTTTATAGCTCAAAAGGTGCTTACAATGGTGAAATAATAGTAACACAAGAGATTTGATACGCTTATAAGCGTTACAGAGAAGTGTTCTCTGTGTTACAGAAGAAAAAAAAGAAAACAAGAAGAAAGAACGGACTACAGGTGATGTTGAAGTATGACTGCTTATCAGCGACACTTCTCTGACGCCTTATGTTCTTCATCTTCTCTTTCACTAGCAGAAAAAAGTATATATCCTGGATTGTTTCTGTCGATCTCTGGCTACCTTATCTGCGTATCCTAAGCTCTCCCCCATACTCTCTGATCACTCCATGACCTTCAACACTCTTTTATACACCCATAACATCTCTCAAATCTTCATATTTAATTTTCACAGAATTCTCCTTTAAATGAGAATAATATCCGGGAATAAAAACTCTTCAATTTTCACGTAAATCTCACAAGATATGTTGATTGTTTCATGTATCTTTTGGTTATGTATATATGGCTATGATATTCTCTGATTTTAATCCCACAAAATCACGTGAAAATATCAATCAAAATTAACACAGAATATTCACGTATTTGAAATGATTTTCCCGCCTATTTCAAAATTTGAATTAAGTGAGGTGGGTGCCCTCATCCAATGTACGGGTGCCTTTAGTAATTCTTCATGGGGTGCCTTTAACACTTTTTTGGGTGCCTTTAGTAGTTTTTTGAGCCAATTTTTCCAACAATGTTTATTTTCCAAAAATACCTATAAATACATAAAAACACAATATTAGTATAAAATGAGTTCTAATACTATAAAAGTTGAGAGCAAATTAGACACAAAAATATGTCTATCAAATACCCCCAAACTTATTATTTGCTAGTCCTCGAGCAAATTTAATATAGAAAATCCTAACTCACTGTCGCAGGCATCACGATTACAGTTAGCGTGTGCAACAAGCCTTTGAACCCATAGTTGTCCCTATCGGACGAGTTTTAGTCTCGTGAGGGTTTACAAGAGGTGTACCCACAAAACCTTTTACTCCAAATTCTATCTACCTGTGAACGATTGAGGATAGACACTAAGCAAACTATTTATTTGGCATACTAAATTCTTTGCCTATAAGAATCATTACCCTATATGAGTCCAATTGTTGTACACGAGTTTTCACTCAGCGTACTAAAATTCATACAAGAATTCAAAACTCTACTTAAATAGTCGTTCAACCACGATACTCAGAATCTATCAAAGTACAATCACATGGAAATATTTAGAAGATGGATATAGACAAAATGAAGTTTGCGCGTGTTGACTAAGGTGAACGGTGTTTCCCATATTTGTCTGAAGGTCACTGCCAGGATGAATGGCTTGAGATATGCTCCCACTAGTCTTATTCCTTAAACTAATATCGACTCAGCTGGTATATACAAGGGTCCCAGCGGTAGATTTATTGAACATATTTTAAATGTACTGAAAACATGATTGGATCAAATGAATCCAAGCGTATGCTCCTTATCAGTATCGTACATGATAGTTCTTATGGATCCTGCGTTCCACGCTTGCGCAGGCGACGGAGACAGGGAGAACACACATATATTACTATCAAAGTGTCAATCATTTTTATTTTATTTTGAATAATGGTCTAACTAATACAATAATGGGGTTTGATCTCAAACACTTCATCCTGGCGGTGATAACAATTTGATACTGGTGCCACACCAAATCACTTAGAGAAACACAAAAATTGCAAAAATAAAAACAGAAGGTGATATGGTCAAGATAGATTCCGAGATATGGTAACAACTATCATGTTATTTCTAACACCTGATCTAGGCATCCTTTTGTGAATAGACCATTTAGCCGGGTACACCAATTCCTATAGAAAAAAAGCTAAGTTTCCATCTACCTAGAATGGTTAGTGTCATTCTGAATAATTCATAAGTTTCTAGACTTTGGAGTTTCATGTTTCACTAAAAGTTTCTCCCTTACCCCCAAACTTAAATCTAACATTGTCCTCAATGTTCTAAAGATGAATGATTAAATATATGAACAAGGAGAAACTGTTACCAATCGAAGGAAAGGAGTTAAGGAAAGATATTACCGTGTCGCATGAGCATGGGTTACCTCCCAACAAGTGCTAAGTTTAAAGTCTTCATCCTAACTAAGAAAGAATGAATCACCTCATTAAATCATATAGCAATAGTCGGAACAACTGTGGGTCATCTAAATAAAACAATGTTATCCAAAATAGAAGGAAAATGCAGCAGACCCAGAAAGTGAACAAACCGAGCACACCCTTATCCCTATCTAGTTTCTTATTTAAGACAACTACATTTAATTGAGGTTTAGGTTCGGGCTCTATGAAAGGGTCTAGATAAATCTCTTTAAGCTGAATTTCCCCGTAGGTAGGATCCGGAGGATCGGGTTGTAGAGTCTGGAAAAACTCAAATAAGAAACTTAAGGCACATAATAATAAACTGAATAATTGTGGATCCTCAAAGTCAATCAGATTTGACCGACACAGTTGACTACTCTTATAATCGAGGTAATTCTTAAGCAAATATGTCGATTCTAATTTCCTAAAGTAATTAGGCTTAGTCTTAAAACTTAATAACTGACACATTTGAAATTAGAACGTTCCCACATATGGAAGAAAATATTTTGGTGGGAAAACAAAGTCAATCTTGGTATTATTTCCTAGGTGAACCACATCGACCAGAGGATGGGTTTCTAACAACTGAACTTCTTTTTGAACATCAGCATGCTCAGAGAATCTAGTTTGAACATGATTTTGAAAACTGGTAAAGATATAAGTAATATCAGGAACAGGCAAGTCCTCTGGGTATTTAGATGCAAAGTGATCCAACAAAACTTGAGAAGCACACAATTCTAACCTAAATTAGGATACTTTTGGAAGTCTAGGGGTCTAGAAACAACCTCTAAGTTGGGTGAATGATCTTGTGAGATAGATTCATCTATGGAATTAGGCAAATCATCTACACAATCATCCACATGGTTATATATATATTCTGTGTGGAACGGAGAGTCACTACAAGACTGATCATCATCCTCAGCATATAATCTCTGACATGGCAGAACTCTCAATCTTTGTTCCAAACTAGGAGGTGTGTGTTTATAATACTTCACATATATCATTAGAGGTGATTCTTTTACAAAGGTATTTGGATCACTAGCTTCCAACTTCTTGAGGGCATCCCTCCAAGACAAAGAATCATCGGTACCCCCAAACTTAGAGTAGACATTACTCTCAGATGGACTAAAAACTGTTGGTTGGATTCTAGGGTCTTTAAGGTCAGAACTACACTCAACTTCCTCTATCGTATTAAAATTCCCTAGAGTCTAGCATCTTCTAAAATAGTAGTATCTCTAGTCAAATCCTCTTCCTTTTGAACAGGTAAATAATATTAAAATTATTTGGATTTGAAACAGAAATAACACTATCACCATGAAGCATAATTGGAGTGACAATTTCTTGATTACTTTGCCTGTATATTTCAAGTTCTTCACCGATATTATCCTTATCATAATATGAAGATATTTGAACCTCGTCTAAATAAGTAGTGTTACCAATTCTATCATTGTCCTGTTGAATAGATGAATAATTATCTAGGGTATCACTATATTGGAAATTAAGATCATTTTGAGCAATATTATTTTTTGCAGAAATTTCATTCATACTTAATAAGAAATTATTTCTATCCTCAGTCATCTGCTTTATGGTTCTTCTTGTATCCTCAGTCAACTCCTTGACGGAATTCTCTATAGAAACAACTAGATCATAAAGATTGCAAGGTTGTAACTGCTCGTGTGATTCTTCTAGAGGCATAATAGGTTCATTATAAGTAATAAAGTGCACATGTTTTAGGGCATCCCTCCAAGACAAAGAACTTGAATTTTGCTCGTTTTCGTGTTCATAAGACGGGTGTATGTACGAATAGTAATTGGGATCACCTTGGTATGAACCATAACCTTCAGAAGGTTGGTAGTGGTCCCAAGTACTATCCACACTATGGTCATAGTAAGGTAATGCCCGTTTTGAAACTCAGTCGGATATTTATTGTAATACCAGCTTGACATTTTCTAACAAAAATTTCCTAATAAATTTACAAAAAATCTAAGAAAATAAATCCTAACAGGAAGGGTTCTAAACATACACAAACAAGGCCGACTCAACCAAACCAAACCTACTGAATCTAGCAAAAAAAAAGCATGATGGTTCCACTTAGATTGTTTCTAGACCAACTTCTATTCTTCCAAAAGGCAACTAGTTACAGTTTTAGTGAATCTCTCAGAACGATCCGAATTAGATTAAGTCGAAGAGAAACAGGATAAGCTCTAAGGAGCTTTCATAACCCTGTCTCTTTGGTATTTTTCCCTGGGTTACAAGGCGACTCTAATCAACTTAAATAATCTTCTTGAACCTTGAGTTAGGATAATAAATTAACCAATACAGTCCTTTTGAAAGAGTTTCCTACAAGCTCGTTACCCTATTGGTCTCTTTCTAGACAAATTTTAGGCTTAGGTTCGCGTAGGTAACGTGTTCCTAAGTCGGGCAAGAAGGAAACGGTGATGAAATCCGAGTCCTTATCTTATATGGCTAGTCATTGCCCTTTACTAGAAAATAAATCTGTATTCAAGTCCTCAACATATATGCATTACGAAGAAATACAAAAAACCCACTGACAGGGGATTCTTGGGTTGATCGAGTCTTACCTCCCGTACCAGACGGGCGATGAACCGTTTAAGTCGACTCAGGCCACCGACTCCTATGTCAGTGTACGAACCCGAAGAACCAAGGCAATATCGTAATTGTCGTCCTTCCCTGTGCAGTTTATATTTAATACCCTTCCATAGGGTTTAAAAATTAATAATAAAGTTCAAAAGTTCAAAGTCCAAAGTCCAAAAATAAGAAAAAAAATTTATAAAACTACCTAAAATAATTACAAAAATAATAATAATAATTTCCTAATACAATTTTCTAAAAAGAAAAATAAAAACCCTAAAAAAAATTAAAAAAATTAACTAAAAAAATATTGTCTTCTGTTTCCGTTCTTTTCGCTTTGTCTTTGACTGAAAGTTTTTAATCAATCAATATAATCTTTAGCTCCAATTTCATTTTGATCCAAAACCTGTAATACAAAGAAAATACCCAAAAACGTAAAATAGAACAAATAAAAATAAAAATCTAACTAAACTAATTAATCTAAAAAAAAATCTAATTTTTTTTCTAAAAACAAGTCCGCTTCGGCGATGCCAAAAATTGATGGTTTTATAATAGTGGTAAATAAAGTTCGTTCAAGACTTGTGAAGATTTGTTTTCTAAACCTAATTTCTTAGACTAAAAATACCATAACTCAAATAAAATTATTAACAAAGTTGAGAGAGAACTGAGGCTAGGATTCCACTATTTTCCAATTTTTAAAGTGATTAAATTCAATAATTATAATTATGCAATTCTAAAATTTAATTTGATTCTAAAATTTTGCAAAAGTAGATTTTCAGAATAACAATAGTATAACAAAAGCTTGGAACATATAAAACCTAGGCCAAAGCATGTACCATCTAACGAAATCACAATTGCTTAACAAAAATCATGAAATCAATTTTTAACCAAGGAAATTAATCATAAATGAATTGCATAAATTAATTAAATAAAAATTACCACATAATCTTTGGAAAATTAGCGTCCTCAGTCGCCTCAGAGATGGGGTTTAGCTCCTCATTGTATTGGAAAAACCCTCAAAAATATATTTTATAGCTCAAAAGGTGCTTACAATTGTGAAATAATAGTAACACAAGAGATTTGATACGCTTATAAGCGTTACAGAGAAGTGTTCTCTGTGTTACAGAAGAAAAAAAAGAAAACAAGAAGAAAGAACGGACTACAGGTGATGTTGAAGTATGACTGCTTATCAGCGACACTTCTCTGACGCCTTATGTTCTTCATCTTCTCTTTCACTAGCAGAAAAAAGTATTTATCCTGGATTGTTTCTGTCGATCTCTGGCTACCTTATCTGCGTATCCTAAGCTCTCCCCCATACTCTCTGATCACTCCATGACCTTCAACACTCTTTTATACACCCATAACATCTCTCATATCTTCACATTTAATCTTCACATAATTCTCCTTTAAATGAGAATAATATCCGGGAATAAAAACTCTTCAATTTTCACGTAAATCTCACAAGATATGTTGATTCTTTCACGTATCTTTTGGTTATGTATATATGGCTATGATATTCTCTGATTTTAATCCCACAAATCACGTGAAAATATCAATCAAAATTAATACATAATATTCACGTATTTGAAATGATTTTCCTGCCTATTTCAAAATTTGAATTAAGTGAGGTGGGTGTACTCATCCAATGTACTGCCTTTAGTAATTCTTCATGGGTGCCTTTAACACTTTTTTGGGTTCCTTTAGTAGTTTTTCGAGCCAATTTTTCCAACAATGTTTATTTTCCGGAAATACCTATAAATACATAAAAACACAATATTAGTATAAAATGAGTTCCAACACTATAAAAGTTGAGAGCAAATTAGACAGAAAACTCTATCTATCAGTTCCCTAAGGATGCGTCATTTTGCAACAATGTACTAAAGGACGCATATAAATCTATGGTGCTGGCCTAGTTCCAGCGCCAACATCATTTGCTCAAGATACGTTCCTAGGGACGCGTCACTACCCTTAGCGCCAGCACCAACCCCTCTCTAGCGCCAAATTCTTCAAGACGCATCATTACTTCGGCGTTGGCCTAGTGCTAACACAAGCCCTAACACGGCGCTGGCACAAAGCTAGCGCTAGCCCATTGCGTCTCTGAGGACGCGCCCTTCTCACAAGAGATATTACTCAGGGGCGCGTCATTACTTATGGAGCTGGCCTAATGCCAGCGCTATCCTTATATGGCTCTTCATCTCGCCCATTTATTGAGTGCGCCACGACTGATTCTTGGAAACTTTCGCGTAATCTTGACTTCGAACATTCCCAAATTTATGCCATGTTACTCCAAAGCTAGTACATGACCATTATATTTACTATTTTACTAGACTCGACATTGGTCGGTCAACTTATCAACTTAGTGAACTAAACAACTTGCCTCACTAATTTAACAAGTCACTGACTTGACTTAGTCAAAATAGTAATAGTCCATTATCCACTATTTTCTATGAGATATCAAATATAACACATGGGGGGATTTTCATTGGGGTATTGGTCTGGCGGCCTACTACATCTTGCATTGTGGCAATATATCCATGACAAGCAGGTAACAAGTAGTGAGACGATTAAAGAGCAGTTGAAAGGATAAGGAGTAGTACTGGTTATACAGTCATCCTGACTTATTGAACATGACTTCACTATAATCTCCACGATCGTCACTTCTCCATCTCTTCGTAACTTCCACCACTTACGGGAAGTGTATTCATTATAAAACTATAAACATATGGCTTCATCTATTCGACACAACATACAGAACAATGATCTATCCCAGAGTCCATTCTTAAACTACATAATACCATTCTCATCACACAATGATTTCTCAATCTTCTTTGCTTCCCTTCCCTAAGATCGAACCATCATCTCCACCTTTGTGATCAAAGCAGGACATGAACGGCAATCTCTTGGTTTAGGCTCGTCCTGTTCGAATTTGATCTCTCGAACCTACTGAAAGTACTCTTTTTTGCAGTACATATGTTTTCACCCTAAAACAAGTCAACTACATTACTTAGTGCTTGGAGGAAAGCTGTCAGTCTTGGTTGTTGTGCTAGCCAAATTTTGCAAACTATTTTCTTTTCGAAGCCAAATTAAGATTGTATAAACTGTTCAGTACGTTGATTAAATGAGTGTAAGCGATGCTACAATTCTAGTAAGAAATTATAAATTTTTCTTTTTGAAGTTTACATATTTTACTTTTTCCATCATAATAAATTAATAATGTTATTCGGCAAAACATAACTAGCAATTGTCTTGGTGATAAAAACATAAGGTTTTGGATTACTGTTATTGATAAATATACTCGACTGTTTTTTTAGAAGTATTTTTCGGATTGTTATTGGTTTATAAAATATTTGTATTTATAGTGTAATTCCTAACTCCAATATTTAAGAAATTACTAAATATTGAGAATATTTGTTCAAAAGCCAAATACACTTTATAACTTTATTTAAGGAAGGTAATTATCCATTATGCAGATCCATCACCAATATAATGTACAAGTGTTTTTTGTTGCTTTAAAGAATTCTTAGTGCCACTCAATCACAAGTAATTAAAATAAACTTTAATTTTGGGATACAACAGAAATATTTTTCATTATGTATTAGTAACAACAACTCCATTCGAATTTTAATAGATGAGGTGATTGAGGTTTTTTATGGAAAATGCTCTCGATATGTTAATGTTTCGCATTTGTTGCCTTCCAATGTAATATGCCTTTATGCGGGTGCGTTTTGCAAACAAGTTTAAGATGCTAAGCAAAATGATGTACGGATTTTGAAAATAATGTTAAGTTGGATGAAGAATAAAGAAATAAAATTTTGGACGAAGAATAAAGAAATAAAAAATTTAAACTTTCAATCAACAATTTGGAATTGTCGATTGAAATTTAATATTTCTCACGTTTTTTGAAGCCAACGATAACAAAAAACGTAGGCAAAAAAGAAAGAAAAAAAAGAAACACAACTTATTTAGAACTCTCAATTGGAGAATATTTTTACAAATTAGGGGATATTCAAAAAAATAAAAAAATATATTATAAAATAATTTAAAGAGCCCTTTATCTAAATAATTTTAACAATGACTATATTATCTTTAAGTATCTCTAAAATAACACAAGAGTCAGCATTGCCTAGTTATCAACATACAACTTGTTCAAGAACTAGGCCGTGAGTTTTGAGTAAGAATCGGCATTGTATTGTTATCAATCTACAATGCCGACTCTTGTAGAAGACAATGCCGATTCTTATAAAAGACAATGCCGACTGTGGTTTACATTGCCGATTGTTACCTCTCTGCTCTGTACCACAGACTAGAGTCTCAAACTCTCCCTTCATTGAATTTTCCTCGTGTCCTGTTGCGAATCAAGCACTCTGTGGACTCCAGAAGTTCATCACGTGATTACAATCAAATAAACCGATTTTTCCAAATTTTGTGGACTACATTAATTTCAGCCTTCTTCTTTTTTGGTAACAACCACATACTAGGTACTTATCAGCTAGACACTCAAGTCTCTTGAGTTTTCATTAAAATTGCAGAATTAAAGAACACTAGTAATGAAAATCTAAAAAACATTGGAGAAAATAGAGCAAAATCAAATCAATGGGGAGTGAGAAGAAGAGAAGATTAAGAATCACTTAGAACCATGGACAAATTTAGAAGGAAAAATAGTGATGATAACTGGAGCATCAGCTGGTTTAGGTCGTGAATTTTGTTTAGATCTAGCAAAAAGCCGGTTGTAAAATTGTTGCAGCTGCTAGAAGAATTGATCAATTAAAATTCTGTGTGAAGAGATTAATCAATTAAATAAGGAAGGAATATTAGCTGCTGTTGCTGTTGAACTTGATTTCTGCAGACGGTGATGCTATTGATTCTTCTGTTCAAAAGGCTTGGGACTCATTTGGTACAATTCAATTCACTTGACTTCTGAAGGTTGAAGGGATTAACAAATTCCCAATTCTTGCAAAAATCCTTCTGGTAAATGGCTCAATCTATAGTTTGATACTGCATCGAGAACTGATATTGTTAATTTAAAACCAAATTTGAGTCAATCAGTTCTTGCACAGGGACAAATCGTGTGAAAAGATTCATTTTCTTTTGTTCTGGTATTCATCAGGAAACGATTCTTCCAGGTGGTGCATTCATTACCATTTCTGCTAGGTGAAGAAGAAGAAGAGGAGAAAAGGTGGAGAAGAAAATGAGAAGAAGGGGAGGAGTGTAAACGGAGGGGGATACTTCAATATCAGTAATAAAATCCGTAAGATGTACACCATGAACAAAATGCAGGAAATGAAATTTTTGAACCAGTAAAAATTTTATAGGGTGAATTATCAAGGTCACATTAAACACTAATAACAACAAGTAGTGATAAAAACAAAGATAACACTCTGACCAAACCAAAGAACTAAAGTACTGTTCTTAAAAAGAGGTAGAACAAGAACCATACCCAGCAGTACTGGCTAATTCTGTGCAAGGTGAGGGATTCACTCGCTGAGAACCCCTACTAACTTCCGAACACTTCCATGGAGAACACTTTTGACTTCCTGGAACACCATAAAGATTAATGTTGGATAGAAAAATCCCAGTAAAAGGTGAACCCTTAAGGCCTCCTATTGATCCTGGCTGTTTAATATTGGTTCCCCATATATTCTTAAATGTGATTCCACTAACGTATGTGAGAGCGTTTGGGTTGAATTTATCATCTGGATGATCACCAGCAGCTCCTGTTAACCTTATCCCTTTCGCTGCATTCTCAAGGTACACATTAGAAATAGTAACATTCTTAATAAACCCTCCTCTACCGATGTTAGTCTTTATATGGATTCCAATCCCATGTTGAAAAGGCGAGCTGAATTTTGCCAAGTAAAAGATTAAAACTATCAAAAATATATGTATCATGAAGAGTTACCCGATTTGCAGTATTTACATGTCACCACCAGCAAAGTTCTCGATCTGGATTTTTTTATTGCCTAATCCAACCATTTGTAATTCCTATATATCTCCCATTGGGTCATAAAGAGCATTGGAATACAATTTTGTATTATTATTTTCCCCTTGAACAGTTAAAATACGGCTTTCATGAAAATTAGTGGGGTTGTTATGGCTATAGGTAATAATAGGTTCAGTGTTGTCATTAATTTCATTTCTTGAACTTTTATTTCTTCTTTGTTCGCCAGTATTGCAGTCTTTATTTTCAGCTTCTAACTATTCAAAATAATGCTCAACCTCTTGCTCTAGTTTTTTATAATAAGCAATAAACTCATCTTTAGTCATAGCTTCCATCTCAAGTTTATGAGCTGCCTTAAAATATTTTTATTCATCATGGTTTCTAACAAAACACTTGAGACAAATAGATTTTGGGTGTTTTTCAAAATGGTAGATAATCCATACGTCTTTCCTATTAGCATCTGGAATCCAAGCTCCGCTCTTTAGAGATTTGGTTAGATCAACTTCAATTTTTTCCCTGACTATCTTGTCATAAGTAGGTCTCTAGTTTCTAGGATCGACTTCTTTTTTCTTCCCTGTGTCATTGACCATAGGGTCGATAATTCTTCTATCCAAATGCTCAACCATCAAGTTTTTGAATTTTACCCAAAAAGATTGGTGGGTAAACATAATCTTGTCTACTTCCTTCTTGGGGTTATGTTTCTTGAGAGATAAGAGAAAAACCGAAACAATCCATGGTTCATTCTTTAAGACAACAGCTTGATCTTCAGGGGAGTCTAGCTTAAAGGGGAATGTGTTGCTACACATGACTTTAAGTTCATTCCAATTGTACTTTCTCCATAGACCAAATAATTCTTTCTTGAATACACCAGTATAAACCAAATCTTTTTGGGAAATTTTTTCCTATTAGATTATGCGACCAACTTTCAGCAACAACATTCACATCTTCAAAACTAACTAAGAATTTTCTTTGATGTAATGGATTTAAACTCGTTCTTTTTTATTTTTTTGGTGATCGAAGAAACTTGGGATTGTGCCATAGGTGTGTTGGATTTTTGGAATAGATTTTGTAAGAAAAGACTTTGAATGATATTGATAAATGAGTTTAACATTAGGTTTAGGTTTTTTAAGATGGAATGGGTTAGAAACAAGATTATAGATAGGTGTATGTTCATTGGAAAGTCTTGTCGAGAATTTTAGGAGCTAGTTGTTGTGCAAACCAATAATAAACATTAAGTGTGTTTGAAATAAATAGGTCACGTGTTTTCTATACAAATTGTGTAAATTTCGGTCACTGTGTTATGCTTAAATTTATGGATTATATTTTTTTAAGGAGGTGAGGTTGTAATACCCGGTCTAAAATATAAAGGTATCTTTATCATTTTACATATAAATGTATTTTCATCATTTTAAGTTTATGCTCCGTGTTATTATTATTTTTCTGGTTATATATTAAATTATTTATTTATTTTTATTAACAAAACTAGGTTTAATTAATTTGGCTTAAAAATAATAATTAGTCACCTAATGTGACACTTGATGGCATGGTATGGATAAACAGACCTTACTTTATCTTAATTAAAAAATCTTCTTTACATATCTTTTTATATATATATGGAAGGATTAAAGAAATTCCTTAGATATGGAGATAGTTTTTAGGATATGAGCAAACTTCAAACTTAGAATATTTAAACTTAGTTCACCATATATTATGCTAAGTGATCGAAGTTAGTGGGCTTGCGGTAGAAAGTAACTAGTAATTGTTATTGATTTTACCACTTGTCTTGTTATTCTTGGTTGGCCAATTAATTAGATGATGAAATTGTGGTAGGATAACTCATACTATAGTTTTCTATATATGGTTATGCTCGGCATTGATTGGTCTGTAACGTAGTGTGCCTAGATTTAGAACGATTTTTTAGGGACCCTCTGAATTGAGGGACCCTCCCCACCCCATCCACTTTGGTTAGGTCGTTTGGAAGTAATTTCTACCCTTTATCCATATAATTTCAGTAATGATTAAAATATCCTCATTTAAAAGTTAATAATTAAGGTTAGATTAATTAGTTGATTTTTAGTTTTAGATTAGTTTAGATAAAATATTTGGATAAACAACTTCAAAATTAGGTTTTTTATAAAATTAACCAGACCACAACGAGGAATATGAAGATTATAATGTTTGGGATACTCGGGTATAATTGTTAATGTGTTTTTGTTGCTTAAATTGGATTAAATTTGGTGAAAATATAAAATTTTATAGTTTGGCTTCGGCAAGCTCGATATAAGTTCGACTAGGAAAATGAAGAACACAGATAGTTGAACTCTCTGAGTTCATGATAGTAGCCGAACTATTAGTTAAAACTATTATATATAGCCAAACTTAGTTGTTTGTAGTACTAATGGTAGTAGCTGAACAATGTGATTCTTAACCGAACTTTATCAAAGAATTTTATCAAATAGAAAGTTCGGTTTTCTCGATAATAGGATTTAATAACCGAACTTGTATGTCTAAAACCAACAAAAAAGTTTGGTTAAGATTATAATTGATACTTTAACCGAACCTTTTCAATTTACCAGAGTTTTCTTGTGCCATAAGTTCGATTAGAAATTATTTATTGCAAGCAGCCGAACATATATGATTTCACCAGGGATTTTTGGTGTCAGAAGTTTGGCTAGGTTTGATATTTTACTCCCTATCCGAATATTACTCTGGATTGTACAATTCTTAGCCGAACTTATTCTCCCTAGACGAGTACTATAAGAAAATATCAAACAACTGTATCAAGTATAAAGTTCGGCTAGCTCTATAATAGAATTTAAGAACCGAACCTATATGTCTAAAACCCGATTTTTTTTTTGGCTAAGCTTATAAATGATAGTTTAACCGAACCTTTCACTGTTTTTCATAGATTTGAATATATGTCAACCGACTTTTTTTTAACAACCAAACTATTTGTTCGGTTTGTTATGTAATACGCTTTATCAACCGAATTTTTTTACCGAACTTACAAAATTCATTAAAAAAAGTTTCAAACCAGATAATGAGAAGCATTAACGTCAAATACAAACCAACTAACAAAATTCAAACCATGTAATTTTTCTAAAATGCAAACATACTGAATTCAAACGTTCATTCACCACGTAGACAAGTGCGACGAACTCTTTTCCCACGTCCAAGTTCTTCGTCGGATGGGGTCTCATCTCCACTTGGTTACAACATAGTAGCAACAACCAAACTTGAGCCTTCCCCACTTGATCCCCTTCTAATAGCAGCAGCAATACTTGAACCTCCCCTTGTAGTCGATTCCTCTTGGGCGCCTTCGTCTTGCTCAGCTCCACCTCAATGCTCGATATGACTTTCTCCCATTCTTTGTAAAGGGATGTATGTTCTTCAGTCGACATAGGGTCTCTCATGCGAATTTTAGACATCATTTTTCTCAATAGCTTCCTACCTGCCTTAACCTATTCAAAGTTAAACATAAAAATATATTATTTTAGGTCAAACTTAATAACACGTCGAAAACCATAAAGATAAAAACTTTATTTACCATACTCTCCAACACCTTCGCCTCATCTTCGCCGCAAGTAGGCGTCTTCCCGATTTCAACACCCTTATCTTTTGCCTTCGCCTTTTCCCTATCCGCCTTAGCTTGTTGAACATGATTTATAACATAGGGATGATTAATACCTAGATACCAATCCATGTACCCTTTTCCATAGGTACTTTGAATATCCTCCTCCAAACATAAACACTCTTCTACATCAATAAGGTATTCATCCATGTTGTTCCACATCTGTGGCGTTGGCGATGGCTCATGTCTTGACTTAAAGAAATTGGTGGTGTTCGTTGTACCCCTCTTCATCAATCTAAAGTTTTCATTTTCTACGTTCGGTATAGTCTGCACGCAAAAGAGCTGCCGAAATACTGTTCGAGGGTTGTACAACGAGTAACCGCTAGGAAAGAACAATGGCCCGTAGTAAGCCGCTACTTGTGAAATCTCAACCTCAGCAAAAGAGTAGGGGTGAAAAGTTACTTCATGCGCTTCCAAATCATCCAGCACTCTCCTAGTGTATGCCAACGGATTCTCTTTAGCCTTCATCTATGTGCGCTTGAACTCGTACTTTCCAGCCGTCAGCTGCCCAGCAAGCCAACCTTTCTTCTCACCAGCTAACTTCACTAGAGGGAAGTGGTCGTACACCCATATCTAAGGGAAAAATCAAGTTTAAAAGTTCGATTAGAATAAAAAATTAATTAACAACCCAACATAAGAAAGTTCGGCTATATATAAAGATTATCAATTATCTTTCTTATGCAATTTATTGGAATGGGTATCGAAGATTACCTGAAAGAGATTGTATTAGCCTACGATTTGTGAAGTATTAATCCGATTAGTGCTCCTAAGTTGGTTTTGAAGGAACGCAAGGACCATAGTGTCTCAAGGTTAATTATTAACCTCTTCGAGGGGATGCAAAAGCTGGAGAAAATTGGCATCTATCCTGTTTCCAGAAGTGTCGGGAAATATAAGGTTGCCTGGATGATACAACAAGTAAGCTGTGACATATTGCTTAATCTTTTCCTCGTCCATCATCAACTCTCCAATCTCCACTTTCTTTCTTGTCCTTCCAAATTCCCTCTTCAAAACGACCAACTTGAACTTCCTGTAGATAGTGGGATTTTGACAAGGGCATGAATTATAAAATTACTATGTCTGGCTGCAGAAATATAATAAACGAATCTCTAACCCAGCGTCAGAATTATGGATATGTACTTATGTCTTACATTCTGCAAGAGAATTGAGAATGCGTATTCATTTCATAGCTACATTAGCCCTATAGATCATATATATATATATATATATATATGTATGCGCCTTCAAAATTTTAGGGCTTTCCCCAGATAAACCCTCGTTATTTCATGTGCGTGTATATAAAACGCTAATTAGATGCATACCATCTAAATGCATAGTCATATCGAACATCATATTAAGTCGCAGACTTCCATGGATGAATTCCATGAATATGTTTTGTATGTATTGCACAAAGGCCAAGCAAATGCCAACGCTAATAGTGCATAGGTAAATAGTCACAGCACCAGCGAGCACCAACGCTAATCTACCAGTGTGGCTAGCAAAAACATCGCCAACTTTGGTGCAAAATAATAAAATAGGCAAAATAGTCACAATAGCACTAGCATCAACACCAACATTGGCACTGCTAGCCACAACACTAGCGCTAGCCTTTCCTCTTCCTTCACTTGCTCATGCCAGTGCCTACGCTCGTTCCACTGCCTATGCTCGTGCCAGCGCTTATATTTGTACCAGCACCAATCCTTGCTTGCTCGTGCCAATATTATCCTTTGCAACTAGCGCCAATACTAGGCCATTGCCATACTATGTTGGCACAAACTCATTGATAACATTATCTTACGACAAACTCACAAATTACTCACGTGTTTTGAGTCCATGACTCCACTAACTCCTACGATAAATCAAAACAATTACATGGGGGGATTCTTCATGGGTATTAATTTGGTGGTTTATAACAACATGCAGCGTGGAAACACCCCATGATGAGAAAGTTTCAAAGTAGTGGTGACGGTTGTAGCAGTTAAGGAGATAATGGAGTAATGGTTTCCAGAAACTTCTTAGGCGGTTATACCATTATCCCCACATTCTCCATCTCTCCATCTCCTCACTACCTCCACTACTTACGAGGAAATCGTGTGTTCCAAAACTATTATAAATAAGCTACTTAGACCATTCATAAAATTGAACAAGCTTACCATTCTCTCATAAGCTCTGTTATTCTCTATAGTTCAACACCTCTACACACAATTCTTCAAACTCATTTCCTTCGGCTTTCTCTATTTCCCTCCCCTAAGATCAACCCATTTTCTCTTCTTGTGACCGAAGCAGGGCGGAACAGTTACTTTCGTGGTTTAGGCTTTCCCTATACGATTTTGATTTCCGAGTCTAAAGAAAGTACTTCTACAATAGATTGTTTTGTCTAGGAGCAATTTTTAGGTACTCAAATTTTGCGACCACAGTGGGAGATCAATATCTCGGTTTCAAAATCCATTCGACAATTTTCGAGAAATCTTATTCTATGGGAGTTCAGAAGCATTCAATCTTAATTCCATGTCTTCCAGTCCCAATGGGATCCCTTCTATTACTCCATATTTTATCTCACCAGATCAAATCCCTTATAAAGCTGTGTATACTCAGCATCCAACCACTATAATTGATCTGAAGCAAATCCTAAATGATGTTTTAACAAATCAAGCTGATATTATCAAGAGCCAGAACGAGTTGTTCTCACTTTTGAAAATTCTTACAGATCAGTTGTTAAGAGAACCAACAGACCGAGTCTACACCCCTGCTGAACGAGAACCAGAAAGGAGTCAACAACCTAGCTTTGCTGCCTGTGAGAACTCAAAACAACTTCCTCAAGCCCAAAAGGAAGTCTCACCAGATTTATCTCATTTCAATCAGCATCCTTACAACGAGAGAATGACGCCAGTATGCAAAGCCTTATTGAAAAATTGGTGTTTACAAACCGTCAATGAACCCAAGGAGGCCGCTAAGCGATTGACGACAAATACTCTTTCCCCATTGGTGAGAGCGAAGCCTTCTAGAGAAGAAAGTTCTAGAGGTACCCGTGGGAGAAGACAACTAGTCAACAAGCATAATATTATCCAACAATCAATATACACTTTTAGAAATAAAGGAGTCAAATGAAAAGATTTGTTTCAGCAAGTATTGCAAAGAAAACGCTTCCTGTCAGATCCGACCCTAGCACCAGCGCCCGCCCAGGAATCGGCCCCAAATCTTCCACTTCTGATGGAAAAAATCCTCGAACTGCTAGAAGTGTGGATACAGGATGGAGCCATCAAGCTCCCACTTTCACGACGCCCAACGACTCCTTGGGAAATGACAGATCCAAAATATTGTTATTATCATCAATTCGTCAATCATCCGACTAATGAATGCAAAAGTTTGAAGCGTATATTCAAAGAAAAAATAGAATCAGGTGAACTACGTATGGGGACTGCATAGGTCCACATGAATTCACCCCATGTCTGAAGCTTCACTTTTTCAGGAGAATCCATCAAAACCTTCGCCGAAAAGTTATTGTGTATTTTGAGCCCGATTCAGAAGACATAGTCATCAAACATAATAAGAAGCCTAGTTGGGGACTTCTTACCACTTCCTGACTCAAGGACGCCAAGTTTGAACAAACATTAATCAATACGAGGACCGATATAGATATCAACACAACCAAGATGTTTAAACAAGCTAGCAAATCCCGAAGACGGCCTATGACGAGTTTCGTCGCACAATGGATTTGGATGTGAAGCAGCTTCTAGGAGAGGACATGGCATCATTTGTCCGAAGGTTTCACACACAAGTAAGTCATATCTAACCAACTTCTTTGCAACTAGCGATCCCATGTCTCATCAAGACTTAGGGATTTGACCTGAGTATCAACCTCACCGTTTCTTGACGACGTGAATCGGAAGCTGATCCTTTTCAAAGTTTGTCCAATGGATAGGGATCATGTCTACTTAGAATATTAAAACCAATAACCCAAATATACTTAAAATGTTTTATCAACCTGAGATACCAAAAATCAACCTTTTTCTAAATCAAAGACACTACTGCCTCTCCTAGAGAAAGAGCCACATTTGGTCATTAAAACTACATTAGGTGAATATTACAAACTCGTCAATACTAATAAGCCAACAAGGGCAGTCATACCTGGCAAGTGAATTAAATCTTTCAAGGCTTAAATACTTCACCATCCCTGACAAAGTTGTCAAGGCTTAAGAACTTTACCACCCCTAGCAATATTTCTTTGCTTTTACGCAACATTTGTAATTCCTTCAAAATGTTTGTGGTTTCTTGCAATCATTATTAGGATTTCAATTTATTTAATTGAACAAACTATTTCTCTCTCTAGAAAATCCTTGTAAACCATTCAAAATCTACCTCCCCAAAATTCCAAAATAAAACTACAAAAAAAAATCAGGTGTCTCAGAAACACATAAAAAACGTTGAAGCTTACTATTTGGAAAAAATCTTTGAACACTGTTGTTAGTACCTAAAAATTGATTCTAAGAAAAACAATGTACTGTTGAAGTACTTTCTTTAGATTTGGAAATCAAAATCGTAAAAGGCAAGCCTAAACCACGATAGTAGCCGTTCCGCCATGCTTCGGTCACAAGGAGACAAAATCGGTTGATCTTAGGGGAGGGAAGCATAGAAAGTTGAAGGAAATAAGTGTGATGAATTGTGTGTAGAAGTGTTAAAGTATTGAGAAAATAATAGAGCTTGTGAGAATGGTAAGCTTGTTGTGTTTTCTAAATGGGCTAAGGAGCCTATTTATAATAGTTTGGGAACACACGTTCTCCTTGTAAGTAGTGGAGGTAGTGAAGATATGGAGAGGTGGAAGTCGTGGGGATAATGGTATAATCGCCTTAGAATCGGAAACCATTACTCCATTACTTCATTAACTACTTCATCCTTACCACTACTTTGTAACTTCTTTATCATGGGGTGTTGCCATGCCGCATGTTGTTGTAACCATCAGACCAAAACCCCATAAAGAATCCCTCCATGTAATTGTTTTGATTTCTCGTAAGAGTTAGTGGAGTCATGGACTCTGAATTTTGTTGCAAAAGAATGTTTGTGCTAGCTACAATGACGAATGTAACAGGCTTGACCATGATGTTGCTAATACCCACCGCTATCATGGTTGTTTCCTAGATGATGGTGCAAGCATAATGCTAAAACACAAAGGTAAAAGGAAAGGGAAGGATAGCGCTACTAGCAAGGCTAGCAGTGGCGCTCAGCGCAGCTAACGCTAGTGTTATTGGTAGCATTAGGCACTAGCGCTAATGTTAATGCTAGATGCAGCTAACGCTGCCACTAGCACTGCTAGTGCTTGTTTGACGCGTGCTTTGTTATCTATGTTGGCCTTTTGGCTTTTTTCTAGCCTTTTTGCACATGTATGTGCTACTCATTGGTGTTGAGGGTGTGGCTAGGGTTCATTAAGGCTGGCACTTTTTAGTGTCATGGTTATTGCATATGCACCACTGATGTGATTTTATATAGTGGTAAAAAGAGGTTCGATTCTCGAACTTGTGAAGGTAATGATTTTAGAAAATATTAAACTTAATCTAAACTAATAAAAATCAGGAAAATAAACTAGAGATGATTTTTAGAAAATATGGAGAAAACCAGGAATCAAGATTCGGTTATTTCTAACAATTCATGTGATTAATCATGTAATTCTTTTTAACAATTTAATTCAAGTTTGCCAAAAATATGTTTCCTAAAAGAATAATTGTAAATCCTAAGCATGAGACATCAAGAGTAATTAACTAAGCATGACCCATCAAAAGAGAACACAACTATTTAATAAAAACCATTTTTTTCTAATTTAAATCCATGCAAATAATAATAAAAGAATTATAAATAATTAATTAAAAATAGACTTACCACATAAAATTGAGAGAAAAACCTCCTCCATTATCCCAGTAAATAAACTTAGCCCATGGAGAAGAAAACTTGCTCAAAAGATCTTTTCATTGCTCAAAATATCAATTACAAGGTTGAATAATAGTGCAACAGCTGAACAAACGCATTTATAAGTGTTACAGAACAAGGTTCAGCCGTTGCAAAAGGCTAAGGCAATTGAAAAGGGAAAGGAAACTCAAAACTATAGGCAACAGAACAGCAACACTTAAAAGTGTTGCTGTGTCTTCTTCTTCGGCAGCAATGGGATGAAGAACACGGTCACCGGCGGTGACTGGTGCAGCAGCAGTTGGCCGGCGATGACCGGAAGTTGCCGGAAACTTACTGTTTCGATCTCTAGGCTTTTCTGCTTGATTTCTTCGGCTTCTCTTCATATATATAGGGTGTAGGAACCCTAGGGAGAGTTCTAAACCTAATAGAACTCTTTAAAATCTATCCAAATCTTCACAAATCCGATTCCAAGCCGGAATCCATTTTTTCGTCCAAATTCATGATTGTGCAATATTCTCCGGCGTAAATCACTCTAACTTGATGTGTTTGAGTTGTTCTTGGACTCTTGTAGCTTTTGTATCAATTTGGAAGCAAAATAACTCGAAAATCACGTTGATTTTGAGTGTACAGTTGAAACAGTGTTGCTGCCGATGAGTCCCGATGAGTCCCGATGAGTCACCGATCCAGCCGAGTTGACCCGCTAAGTTGGCCCGATCCAACTCAGCCCGATCCAAGGGTGTCCCTTATCCATTCTTGGGGTGCCAATAACACTTGTCCCGGGTGCCTTTATCACTTTTTAAGCCAATTTTTCCACAAATCTTTATTCTTCAAATGTACCTACAAAAGCATAAAAACACGTAATATTTGCAAAATCGAATACTAACTTAATAGAAACTAAGGTGCAATCTAGACACTAAAATGTGTCTATCAACCACTAGCTTTGGCATCTGTTAATATCGTGGCCATGTTTATGGCCTGTTTAGGGTTTCTCAATTTATGATATTTAATGCTAGTATTTGTGCTTAAATTTTATGCAGTGCATACAGAACATTTTTAAGAGATTCAGTTGTGGAAGTTTACAACTTGAGATAATGCTTGATGCGACTCTGCAATTTGATAATATGCATCTAATTGGCGTTTTTATTCAGATATTGCATAACCTCTATTCTAAACATTCGTAATTTTGTATAATCAGCATATCCTGATTAATACAAATAGTTTATATGGATGCACATGAAATAACGAGGGTTTAGCTAGGTAAAGCCCTGAAATTTTGAAAGTGCATAAATATATAAAGAGTTACAGAGTTATTATAGCTATGAGATGAATATGCATGCTTAATTCGCTTGCGGAATGTAAGATTTAAATACATATCCATAATTCTGATGTGGGGTCAAAAATTTGTACATATTTATTTCATGCTTCTGCAGCTGAGCAGAGACAATATTATAATTTTTATCCTTTGTTAAAAATCAACCATCAACATTAAGTCCCCTGCTTAGCGCGGATCAGTAATGTTTCGTTGTAAGCACTAGATGATGGTATTGATACTAGGGAATCTTCAAATAAATAGAATTCATATGAGTAGGAATGATTAATCATCTTTTCCCGTAATATTGCAAAAAGATTGTTATGTCAGCATAGATCTGTTGGGAAGAAATTGTATCATCGGTACCTGAGGCGCTAGTGGTAGCAGCTACATGCGGTTTTTGGTAGAGCAAAGATGATCGTCCATACGAACAAAATAGATAGGGGGTCACTGCTGCAAATTTTATTATGATGAGGCGTGGATTAGACGCATCTGCATGTGCTGAGCCGGTCACCTGGTGAAGCCTGTCACCTCCCTCCTCACAATGGTTGGTCTTGGAACTTTGGTCAGCATTCATGCTCAGATCCATTCTCCTCGGGATAAACTTCAGAAAATTCCACTTATTTGAATTTTAGTGTTTCCCACCTTTTTCAATTTAAACAAGCGGATGACTCTAACCATTTTCACTTTCATTCTTCTCTGGAGCTTTGAATAGCATCACTTCATCCCTGCAACATGTATGATAATTGTAGCTCGAACCAAGGAAGTTCTTGTGTCAAGCGTACTACTTGGATTGCAAGTCCAATGAGTTTTTCTTCACTCCCCAGCATTCATATGTGTATGATGATTATGGCGAAAGCTTGAACATGATCTGATTATTGTTGTTTTTCCTAGGTTTCTCGGGTTAAGAAGGTACTACAGCGACGTGTGAAAACTAGGAGTTGCATAGCTATGGTAATCTTGTTTTCTTCCTGTCTGAAACCATTCTTTTCTTAACGAAACGCATTCATGCTTATTTGGCTGTAGCAGGAGATAAAGATTGGAAACTTTGAATTTAAGGAGAATGAAGAGTTCGTACCAGTGAATAGCCGAACAAATGTTGATGCTGGCTTTAAGAATTTCTCTAACATCATGGCTTCTCTTGCGAATGCTGACTTGAGTCTTCCCATTCATGCTTACCCTAATGTCGGTCTCCCCTTTGAGTTGGAAATGAAGTTATTATCACGGAAGCATGAAGTAGTGAGAGGATTTGTTGTGCCAAAATGTCATGTTGACCTCTACACGAAAATATGGGAAAAGTATGGGCATATTGCTATAATAGAGCTAGTGAAGAGTTATACTCACATTCTCGTAACAGCTGTCGCAGGACTCCTCCCTGTTATTTCTGAGATGGATGACACGCTTCCGTATATGGTTACATAATATAAAATCCAGGAATGGGATGAGATGTTGACTACTTGTGAGGGCCTCCGTTTCAACATAAACCGGTTGTGTCAGCATTTAAGGAGTGTCAAAGAGGCTTATGCAGCAGCTTTGGCGGAAGGGAAATACTTGAAGGAAGAATCCTCCAAAATACAAGACATGACCCGAGATCTGCAAGCTCGTTCAAAGAAGTATGATGAGAAATTGGGAAAATTGCACCATCGCAGTTACCCTTTACTCAGAGATCTGTTTTAGGCCATAGGATAGGTAGTGAAACATTATTGTTATTATTATTTTATTTTATTTTTAGAATAGCTTAAATAAAGAATGTTTCAGATGATTTGAATGAATGTAATGGGTTTTGAATTTGAAAGTTCATATATATGTTTTGAAGTTATGTTGAACTTTTGGGGTAAATGATGAATATGCGTTGATCCATTACCATTAATGATTGCCCTACAACTTCCATTCATATTAACTAGCTTGTAATACCTGCTCAACATGGCCTTGGAGATCACATAAGGCCCTAACCATTTTGAAGTAAATTTCGGAGCAGACATATCTTGTTGAATATGCTTAGATGTCCTAAGTACCACATCCCCTACTTAAAATACTCATGGTTGTACTGCCTTGTCGTACGACCTGGAAATCCTTTGTCACTAATTCAATGCGTATTTTTCTGCTTTGGCTCGTCTGGATTCGAGTACGTCTAAATCCGCTACTCGAAAATTTGGTATTTCGGGCTCATCCCAATAAACTCCGCTTGCTGTTGCGATTCTGGATGATGGGACTTTATTCTCTGCAGGTAGAATTGCATCGGCCCCATACACAAGAGAATATGGTAAGGTCCCTGTAGAAATCTTCGGAGAAGTTCTGTATTCCCACAAAGCCATAGGAAACTGTTCATTTCATTCCCTTGGATGGCCATAAACAGTACGACTTAGGATTCTGGTGAGAGTTTTATTGGTGCCTTCAGCTTGCCTATTTCCTTGAGGATAGTACAACGTAGAGAATACCTGCTTGATGCCATAACTTTTGAGCAATTTTTGCACACATTATTTTCCAATGGAGTGCCATTATCCATTACGATGTGCTTTGGCACTCCAAATCTGCATATAATGTGCTCTTTCATGAAGGACGTTATAGTTGCTCCAGTCGTGCTTCTGAGAGGTACATCTTTGACCCATTTAGTGAAGTACTCCGTGGCAGTGAGTATATAATCATATTGCTTTGACGAGGATAGATTGATTTTTCCAATGAGATCCAGTCCCCAACTGTAGAATGGCCAAGGGATGCTTATCGAGTTAATAGGAAGGAAAGGTGTATGAATGAGATTGTTGTGGATTTGACATTAATGACATTTCTGAACAAACGAAGCTGCATTATCCTCCATGGTCGGCCAATAGTATTTCTCATGTACTTGGAGAAATATTTTTCTCTTTTCCATGGTGTTCTCCTTCATGCATTTTTTCAGGATGGTATGAATATCTTCTTCTCTCAGACATTACAGTAGATCACCGCTGAAGCTCTTCCGGTAGAGTATTCCTTCGTGAAAAACAAATCTCTTGGCTTTTCGAATCAAGCGTACTGCTTCTCGTTTTTCTTGAGGTGTGATATTATCTCGAAGGTATTTGATATATGGGTCCCTCCAGTCCCCAGCATTATGTATAGTCAGTACTTTTGATTGTTGTGGCCGGATTTGACAAGTGGAGCAAGATCCCTGTAATAATCAGGATTGGGCCTCCATGGTGGGCCAGTAATACCCAAGATGTTGGAGACGTCTATACAGGGTTACCACTAGTGTCTTCCCACACATCTCACGGTGTACATAATTAAGTCTCCCTTGTGCTTCATCATCCCCCAAACATCTCGACAGAGAGCCATCTGAGTTTCTATGATATAGTAATCCATGAATAGAAAGAAATGCTTTAACTCTTTAAGATTGATGTTCCCTTGGCTATGTGAATTGCTAAGATCTTGGATAATATGCTTCCTCTATTCGTTGGCTTGGTCTTCGTCGGGCTTATTCTTTGATGTCGAGGACATGCTACGTCTTTGCAAAGTGAGGGTTGCTTCCGAGTCTTCAAATGTAGTTTCGAGGCTAGAGTTTCCAAGCAATCATCGTGTTTTTTTTGGTGCGCCTCGTATGTACGATCATCGCCTCAACAAAGTGAGTTAAAATCTTATGTGCTTCAACCCTATACGGGGCTAGTGTTTCTTCCTTACGAGAATATACACCATTCATCTGGCTTACTAGTAACTTTGAGTCCCCCCTTATTTCGAGGCGTGTTTCTCCAGCTTGCTTTACTAGCGATAGTCCCAATAGAAAGGCTTCGTAGTTGGCAGAGTTGTTGGTGTATTTGTAGTCCAGTTTGAATGAATATGAGAACGCTTCGCCGGTTGGTGAAACTAGTACGATGCTGGCTCCTCCTGTATTATTGCTTGGGGTAGCAGAGCCATGAAAATATAACAACCAGGCTTCCTCTTTAGCGAGTGAGATATCTGGGAATTCTCCAGGTACGTCTTCATGAGTCGTGGTATCATCTTCCCCTGGAAAAGCTGTAAGTAAGTCTGCGACCGCTTATCCCTTTATCGCTTTTGGTGATACACTGTCGAACTCTGACATCTACAGTAACCATTTTACCGCTCGCCCTATGAGAGCAGGTTTTGAAAGTAAAATTTTTATTGGATCATCCTTATCTATCAACACCACTCTATTTGCCTGTCGATAATGCCAAAACTTCTAGATGGCATGCACTAAGGACATGCATGCTATTTCAACCTTGTGGTATCCCAGCTCTGTATCTCTTAATGTACGACTGAGATAGTAAATTAGACATTCAGTCCCCATGTCGTCTTCTTGAGCTAATAGGGCCCCTATGGCCACTTCACTAAAGGCCGTGTAGAGGAATAATGGTTTTCCCTAAGCTAGGGATTCATAACGGATGGTGATAACATCAATTGTTGAATTTGATACAATGTTATTTGTTGCATAGATGAACAAACAAAACTCGCCCCTTTCTTCAGCATGGGTGTAAATGAAGAAACGAATTGATTTAGTCCGGGAATAAAGCGTCGATTATATGATACTGTTCCCATGAAGATTTTAAGTTCCCTTACGGTGCGTGGCGGTGGCATGGTGGTGGTAGCTTGTGTTTTCGTCGGATCCACATTGATTCCTTTTGTTGTTACCTGATATCCCATAAACTTCCCAAAGGATACGCCAAAGGTGCACTTCAGATGGTTCATCTTCAAATGGTATTCACGACATCTTTCGAGGACTTGGCGTAGGACATCTACATGGGATGTTCTAGTTTTGGATTTCACTACCACGTTATCGACATAGTCTTCCACTTGCTTGTGCATCATGTCGTAAAAAATTGCTGTCACGACTCTTTGGTAAGTAGCATCGGCATTCTTCAATCCAACAGGCATCACTGTGTAATAGAAGTTCCTAATAGGAGTTCGAAACGCGGTTTCTCATCATCATACTCGTACATCTTTATTTGATTGTAGCCATTATAGACATCCATGAACGAAAACATTCCATGTTCACTGGTAGCATCTACGAGCATGTCGATGTTCGGGAGAGGAAAGTCATCCTTGGGATAGGCTTTGTTCAGGTTCCTAAAGTCCACACAACATCTTATTTATCCATTCTTCTTCTTGACGGGAACAACGTTGGCCAACCATGTGGGGTGTTGGATTGTCTTGGTGAAGCCTGCTTCTAGCAACTTCTAAATTTCAGTCTTGATTTGTTCTTTAACTTCGTGTCTGAAATGTCTAAGTTGTTGTTTGACTGGATTGGCGTCAGGAGCGACGTGTAAGTGGTGAGTGACCAGTTTGTAATCCAACCCTGGCATTTCTTTTTAAGTCCAGGCAAAGACATCTTGATATTCCCTGAGTAGATTAACAAGCCTTACTTTTTCTTCAGGTGACAAGGCTGAGATGATTAAACTCATCGTGGGTTCTCTTCCGTTCCAAGATTGATGGTTTGAAGTATGTCGACCATAGCATCTCTACCATCTTGTAATTGTCGCGGCGCGTCTTGAACCTCTTCATGATATTGCTTCTCACTGTAGCTGCATATTTATGGATGGGGAGACTCTCTGCATGCCTCCCCTGTTAATTGCTAACATCGATTGCGGAGGTAGACTATTATTCATTGTTGTCACAACCAGTCACGAAACTATGTCCTCTCTTAGTAGGTCGAGGATTTGTGACGCCAGATATCTCATTATGGTATCCAGAGGGTCTGAAATTCGTTCCTGGTAACCCAGATTTTGCTGCAAAGGTTGATGGTTCATCTTCTATCGATGCCTAGTCAGGTAACGACGTTCTGTAGAATTTGATGGGTGGTTCGACAATATCATGCTCTGGTTTGAAGAACTCAGTATCATATATTGGAGTGTAGGGTGATGGCGATGTTGTTATGCATATTATTTTCCCGTTCAGCATTGCCTTCACAGGTTGATGATAGATGAAAGGGACAACTTTGTTGTTATATAACCACGGGAGCCCTAGTATCATGTGGTATTCGGGATCTTTTGTAATGACGTGTAATTTCAACTTGGACACGATAGGACCCACTTGTAAGTTTAAATAAACATGTCCATAGGAGTTAGTGCGATTACCATCAAAATCTTTCGTCACTATAGGATGCTGCATGATCTGATTCTATGGAACTTGGGCCGCTTTGAGCGTCTTGAATGTAATAATATTTGTAGTCGCTCCTGTGTTGTTAAGGGCCCTTATGGATTTGAGCTCCTTGACATGAGCAGTAACATACAGGGTACGGTTGTGACCTTCTTCGGTCATCATGTCCTCCTAGATGAAAGTGACGATGTTCATAGATGGGTTGTCTGACATGATTGTTTCTATTTCCATTGGAGACAACATCAGGTGTGTGTTCACGGCTATGCGGTTGAGAGCGGAAAAGGTGTCGACGCGTTGATCCTCGGAAAAGTGAAAAAGCTCGCACAAGTTTTCAATTAGAAATATGGCTTTCTAGTTCACTTTTTTTTTAGTGGTGAAGCTCCTAATATTGTGAGGTGGAGAATCACTAGTCGATAAATCTATCACTGCTTATGTGGAGCCTGGCCTCGTTTGAAAGCGCTACAACATCTTCTTCTATTAATTTGACAAGGGAAGAGAACAGAGCACATACCGCATCTTCCAGTCTCGCTAGAATTCTTGCTTGAGATTCTTGTTTTCACATCAACCCAGCCAGAGTGATCGGGGTTTCGACCACTTCGGTAGTTCCGTTAGTGAGACGTGGGTTGATGGCGCCTTTGACTGCTGGAGAGGGGTTATGCGTATTTCCGTCGGTATTGACAGGGGAAATGTTATAATTGGTAGTAAATAAATCTGACATGAGACCAACCACATTTAGATAATTGAAGAATTGATTTTTAGATAGTTGAAGAATTGTATTCGTGACCGAGAGATTGATCTCCCACTGTGGTCGCCAATTGTTAGTACCTAAAAATTGATTCTAGGCAAAAAAATGTATTGTTGAAGTATTTTTTTAGATTCAGAAATCAAAATCATACAGGGCAAGCCTAAACCACGATAGTAGCCGTTCTACCCTACTTCGGTCACAAGGAGAGAAAATTGGTTGATCTTAGGGGAGGGAAGCCAAGAAAGTTGAAGGAAATAAGTGTGATGAATTGTGTGTAGAAGCGTTGAACTATTAAGAAAATAATATAGCTTGTGAGAATGGTAAGCTTGTTGTGTTTTCTGAATGGGCTAAGGAGCCTATTTATAATATTTTGGAAATACATGTTTTCCCTGTAAGTAGTGTAGGTAGTAAAGAGACAGAGAGGTGGAAGTCGTAGGGATAATGGTATAACCGCCTTGGAATCTTCGGGAAACTATTACTCAATTAACTGCATCAGCCTTACCACTACTTTGTAACTTTCTTATCATGGGGTTTTATCACGTCGTATCTTTCTGTAACCACCAGAGCAAAATCCCATGAAGAATCCCACCATGTCTTTTTTTTTATTTCTCTTAAGAGTTAGTGGAGTCATGGACTCTGAATTTTGTTGCAACAGAACGTTTGTGCTAGCTATAATGATGAATCTTATAGGCTTGACCATGATGTTTCTAATGCCCACCGATATCATGGTTGTAGCCTAGATGATTGTGCAAGCATGATGCTAGGGTGAAGAGACGCATAAAGGTAAAACGAGGGGGAAGGCTACCGCTACTAGCATGGCTAGTATTGTCGCTCAGCGCAGCTAGAGCTAGTGTTAGCGCTTCAGCGCAGCTTAGCACTGTTAGTAGCACTAGGCGCTAGCGCTAACGTTAATGCCAGTTATTGCTAGTGCTTCCACTAGCACTGCTAGTGCTTGTTTCGCGCGTGCTTTGTTAGCTTTGTTGGCTTTTTGGCTTTTTTCTAGCCTTTTGGCACATGTATATGCTACTCATTGGTGTTTGGGGTGTGGCTAGGGTTCATTAAGGCTGGTACTTGCTAGTTCCATGGTTATTGCCTACGCACCACTAGATTTGGAATCTGTTAATATCGTGGCCATGTTTATGGCCTATTTAGGGTTTCTCAATTATATGAGATTTAATGCTAGCATTTATGCTTAACTTTTATGCAGTGCGTACAGATAATTCTTAACAGATTCAGCTGTAGAAGTTTACAACTTGAGATAATTCTTGGTGCGACTCTGCAATTAGATGGTATGCCTCTAATTAACGTTTTTATTCAGATATGGCATAGCCTCTATTCTGAACGTTCACAGTTTTGTATCAGCATATTCTGATTAATACAAATAGTTTATATGGATGCACATGAAATAACAAGGGTTTAGCTAGGTAAAGCCCTGAAATTTGAAAGTGCATAAATATATAAAGAGCTACAGAGTTATTGTAGCTATGAGATTAATATGCATTCTTAATTCTCTTGCGGAATATAAGATAGAAATACATATCCATAACTCTGATGTCAAGTCAGAAATTTGTACATATTTATTTCATGCTTCTGCAGCGGAGCATATAAATTATTACAATTTTTCTCTTTTGTCAAAAATCCACCATCAACAACTGTTCAGCACCATCAGCATATGCTCTGTCTACCGGTGTAAGGTCTTAAGTTGCAAGCCCCAACTCTCAGGATAGTCTTTCAGAATAATCTCTAGCCTTGGTAATCGTTTTTCAGCCAAAGACGCGCCTAATTCCTTCAAGTTCTCCTAAATGGCTTTCTTATAACGACAAAGACATCCAACAACAAGCTTACCCATCTCATCTTCCTCCAAGAGTCGGGTCCTGTAAAACTCAAAGTCAAAGTCAATTCCAATGTTCAGATACTCAATTGGTGCAGTTTTCATCGTATTGGCAAATTACGCAACGACACAACTTGAAGCATCATCTTCAGCAACTACATCCGAAGAATCACATGAACAACACTCGGGGAATGAAGGTTTACATGAGCCCCCCTCACTATCAAAAACTTCTCCAACATAGAAGAGATGGTCAACCAAAGAGTCATAACCTTGACGAATTCCTCCACTGTCCAAAGACACTATACCTTCACCTCTCCCAACTACATCGACAGATCTGGTAGGTATCTACAACCCCTGACGAAGTTAAGATGCATCCTAATCCTACTCCAGAAAACAAAACTTCATAAAACAAAGAAATTACGACTGGGGACTGCTTGCTATCATCCTCAAGGATATCAAATTTGGAAGGACGCTGATTGATGGTGGTAACACTTTCAACATCATTCCTTTCAAAACTCTCAGATCCATGGGAATCACTCGTGAATAAGTTGTTCACAATCAAATATCAACCAAAGACCATCAAGGGAGATCCTAGGATGTTTATGGTCACATCACTATACGGAAGAAGATGGGCTTTACCCCGACATAAACCATGTTTTACATAATTATGGAAGATCCACGATATGAGGTGACCCTAAGACGAACATGGTTATACTTTAAAAAGGTGCCTCCATCACCATAACTCACGAAATCTTAATCTAAAGTATTTGATAGATGATCCATCCTTATGCTACTTGGAGGGACTTCGAACTCGGAAGACATTGAAGCAAGACTCATGAAGTAGATACAAGTGTTAGTACCCAAAAATTACTTCTAGGAAAAACAATATACTGTTGAAGTACTTTCTTTAGATTTTGAAATTAAAATCGTACAGGGAAACCTTCTTATCCAAGTGCAGGGATAGAGTATGCTAGAATACTTCGTTGGAGTAGGAAGAAACCTTCTTATGTTAGTCTTATTAGTTTAACGGACAATGAAAAGAAGGTGAATTTCAGACCTTGGGGTTCGAGGCTTCCACATGTGATTCCACCGGAGACCTTTGCTAAGAGTTTTGATTATCCTACGTTCTGTCCCTGCTGATGAGGGTAATGTTGCTACAGTCGGTAAGACACTTTTTACGCTTAGTCGTACTCTAAGGTATATTCTTGTTGTTCGTTCTGATAGTTATGTCATGCAGAGTTATAACAACGATAGGGCGGCTCGGAAAATGGGCTTTGATCAGTCTATTCCTTGTTACTGTTCTAAGGCGCCTCCTATAAACGTGCTTCAACGATCTGAGGGCGCCCATACCATTCCTGGTAGAAGCATTCCTTTCCTCCAGGTCGATAGAAAAGGACATGTCACTGATGAATATGCCGATTTCTGGAATACACAACTTACCCTCCTTAAGAACTTCGTGTCTAGTGGGCCTTCTGATGTGCGGGTGAGCCTTCTAAGAAGAAATTAGCAGCTCAGACGAACTTGAAAATTACTTTTAGAGCGAAGCGTGATTCAATCATCAGCTTGACACAAGTATCTCAAATCGTCTTTAGTTAATCTCCATCTTTTATTTAGTAATTAAACGCTTAATTGGTTCCTTGTAGTCGTGGTTCCCGGAACACTTTGCGCCTGATATTGCAGTAAATGTCATTCCTCCATAATGGGGAGAAGAGAACTCGGGTGATTATGCCTGGAAGTGGAGACCGTCCTTTGAAAAAGGTAATTGTCTCATATTTTTCTTTTACTCTTCTGTTCTGCATGAAATACTTATATATCTTCTCCTGACGAGCACCTTTGCATAGTCTGGGAGCGTGACTCGTCAAGGTGACTTGATTATTTTACCTTTCAAGTTTGGCGTCCCAGCTGTTATTGGCGTTTCGACTCCTTATGTTGTAATTAAACTTTCTTTTGAGTATCACCAAGTCACATAATCTTTCGTTTTACTGAACTTGATGAATTTTGACTCTTATGAAATTTTTTTATTCTTAGATGACTAGCAATACGGATACCATGGTATCAGAAAGTACCTTTTTGGTTGGAAGTACTGAGGAAGAAGGTCAAGATGACAATGGACCTGAAACATCGTTTCAAACTGAAGAAATTAAAGAATCTGGAGCTGAAAACGAAGAACTTGTTGGCGAGTCGTATTATGAGATGCCTTCTTCTTCCGATGGCTTGTCATAGCTCCAAGTAAGTTTACTCCATTATTTTAGAATAATAATGACATTATTATATCTCTTAGAGCACCAAATGTGTAGAACCATACATGATTTCATGAAAGACTTTAGCAATTTCCGCTGTCAGAAAAATTCAGATTCAGGTCTTCTTACCGTAACGACCGTAGAATCTTCGTCCGGAGTTGAAATGAGGTGGTTGACATCTCATTCTTTAGCTAACAGAAAGAGATAACTTTTGAAAAAAGAATTTATGGATTTGGAGTCTATTTTCTAGGTGATAAGAACCTGACATCGATAGTTCTGGACTTTTCAGGAAGAATCTGTAGGTTTTCAGCTGTCATGTAGAACGTTTCGACCACCCTTATTAACTCGTTCATCCGATTGACGTAAACTTTTAAGATCTTATAATAAACATCCATATGAATCTTTTTTTATATGAATCACCCACAAATTCCTTACCAATCAACGCCAGTTTCAGTTCTTCCGTAGGGCAGTGGAAAGACGTTTCTGACAGTATTTTTGCAAAATGATCCATATCTTTTCTAAACTATGTCCCATGACCCTAACCACTTTTTAATGAATGTTTAGGTTACTAATGGAAATATTTTACGAATATAATGATTTTTGCTTCAATTCCTTGTGATTGAGACATTTTAACTTATTATGTCTGTCACAGACCAAAAAATTCCGCCTTCCGCGCGTTGCGCTGGGCAGGCCAGAACTCCCCGATGCGCGATTTTAGAAGAAAGTAACCGGACCTTATAGCTTAGATTCTCTCTGGAAAGTACAGGTAAATTTTTGCTTTCCAAGCATGCCTTGTAAGCATGCCTTGAAAATAAGGATTGTTAGATGTTATCACTGAAGTATTGGTGAATGGTGGAATCTTAAGCCCTAGTTTTTCTTCATCCATTTTTAAATCAAATTGTTTAATTCTCTTTATTTTCTGTTATTAAAAATTAGGTCTAAAAATTAAATATTCACAAGTCCGAGAATCAAACCCTTTTTACCACTATATTAAAATCACATCAATTTTTGGTGCCGCCGACGCGGACTTGTTTTTAGGTTTTTATTTTTGTTATATTTTACTTTGTTCTATTTTACGTTTTTTTGGGCATTTCTCTTTTTTCTACAGGTTTTGGATTTTGGATTGAAATAAAATAGAGCCAAAGACTTTGGTGATTAAAGACTTTGGTGATTAAAGACTTGGAGTTAAAGTTAAAGCTTAAAGAACGGAAAAGAAGACAAGGAATTTTATTTTAAATTAGATTTTATTTTATTTTTTAGATTTTTATTTGTTTAGAAAATTGTATTAAGAAATTTTTATTATTTCTCTAATTTTTCTTTTATTTTGGACACTTTTGGACTTTATTTTGGACTTTGGACATTTTATTATTTTAAAAACCTATGGAAGGGTAATTTAAATATAAACTGCTATAGGGAAGGACGACAATTACGATATTGTCTCGGCCCGTTGGGTTCGCACACTAACACAGGATTCGGTGGTCCGAGTCGACTACAACCGATTCATCCACCGTCTGGTACGGGAGGTAAGACTCGATCAACCCACGAATCCCTTGCAAGTGGGTTTACTATATTCCTTCGTATGTATATATGTTGAGGAATTGAATACGAACTTATTTTTCTAGTAAAGGGAAAGAACTGGCCATACAAGATAAGGACTCGAATTTCATCACCGTTTCCTTCTTTCCCTCCTTAGGAACACGTTACCTAACGTGAACCTAATCCTTAAAATTTGACTAGAAAGAAGACCGATTACCGAGCTTATTGGAAAATCATTCAAAAGGTTTGTATTGGTTACTTTGTTAGCTTAACTTAAAGTTCAAGAAGATTTATTTTGAGTTGATAGAGCCGCCTTGTAACCCAGGGAAAAGTTTCCAAAGAGGCAGGGTTATCAAAGCTCCTTAGAGCTTATCCTGCTTCTAATCGACTTAATCTAATTCGGATCGTTCTGAGATATTCGCTAAAATTGTAACTAATTGCCTTTTGAAATAATAGAAGCTGGTCTAGAAACAATCTAAGTGGAGCCATCATGCTTTTTATTTGCTAGATTCAGTAGGTTTGATTTGGTTGAGTCGGCATTGTTTGTGTATGTTTAGAACTCTTTCCTGTTAGGATTTATTTTCTTAGATTTTTTGTAAATTTATTAGGAAGTTTTTGTTAGAAAATGTCGAACTGGTATTATGAGGACCAATACAATGAATATCCGACTAAATTTTAAAATAGACATTATTTGTACTATCAACATGGTGTGGATAGTAATCAGGACCATCACCAACCTTTTGGAGGTTATTGCCCATACCAAGGTGATCCCAATTACTATTCATACATATACCCGTCTTATGAACATGAAAATGAGAAAAATTCGAGTTATTTGTCTTGGAGGGATGCCCTAGAGCAGTTGCAACCTAGTACTCATCATGAACCTATTACATATCTAGAAGAATCACTCAAGAAGTTATCTGAGATAACACATGAGTTTAAATTAAGTGTGTGTGTGGGGGGGGGGGGGCCACAATTAGTAGTCAAACTCTTTCTCTAGAAGAATCCCTCAAGAAGATATCTGAGAATACAAGGCAGATGATTGAGGATAATAATAGGTTCGTATTAAGTATGAATGAAATTTCTGCAAAGAATAATATTGCTCAAAATGATCTTAATTGCCAATACAGTGTTTCCACTTTTACCCTTGATAATAATGATGAATATTTACCTAATTCAGAGGACGAGGTTAGAATAGAAGACACTACGTATTTAGATAAAGTTCAAACATCTTCATATTATTACGATGATGATTATAATGTTGATGAAGAAATCTGTAGTCATAATGACGAGGAAACTGTTACACCAATTGAGCATAATGATAATAATGTTGTCTCTAGTTTAAATCCTAATAATATTGATGATTATTCACCTATTCAAAAGGAAGAGGGTTTGACTAGAGATAACATTGCTTTGGACGGAGTAATATTTCCTTGTTCTTATGAGTATGATGATGTTTTAGAGGAACAAGTTTGTCCTAAGACTAGTGATTTGGAGTCTAACGATTCGAAGAAAATAGCCTCTAACGAAGATGATAGACTCGTAGAGATTTTAAATATGAGTGAGGATGCACTACCGGATTATAAACTAGAAGAAGCAATTGGCTATTTTCGGGAATCTGACGATCTAGAAATTAGGGAAATTGTGATTAGTCTATCTAGAGACACTAAAAACTTTAAGTTTGGGGGTGACTATCATTTTCCATGTGCTTTACATTTATCTCTTAGAAAGGTCTCTGACTTGGGACTTGACATATGCACCTCTACCATTTTACAAGATCATCTTCGAGCTAGATTCCCTGATCCTCTTAATGTCCAGAAAGAAGTACAGTTGTCAGAAACCCATCCTCTGGTTGATGTGGTTTACCTAGGCGATAATACCAAGATTGACTTTGTTTTCGCACCAAATATTTTCTTCCATACGTGGGAACGTATGAATTTCAAATGTGTCATTTATTAAGTTTTTAGACTAAGACTAATTACTTTAGGGAATTAGAATCGACACATTTGTTTAAGAATGACCACCTTCATTGTAGTCAATTGGGTGAGTCAAATCTGATTGACTTTAAGGATCCACAATTATTCAGGTTAGTATTATGTGCTTCTAAGTTCTTAGTTGAGTTATTCCAGACTTTACAACCTGATCATGTTGATCCTGCCTATGAGGAAATCAAGCCTATGAAAATATTTTATCTAGACCCTTTTTTAGAGCCTGAACCTGAACCACAGCTAGATAGTAGTTGTCTTAAACAAAAAACTAGATAAGGGTGTGCTCGGTTTGTTCAGTTTCTTCGCCTGTTGCTGTTTCCTCTTATTTGTGATAGCACTATTTGATTCAGACGACCCACAGTTGTTCCGACTATTGATATATGATTTCATGAGGTGACTAATTCTTTCTTAGTCTGGCTGAAGACTTTAAACTTAGCATTTCTTGGTAGGTAACCCATGCTCATGAAACATGGTAATATCTTTCCTTCACTCTTTTCCTTCAATTGGTAACGGTTTCTCCTTGTTTATGCTTTTAATCATTCATCTTTAGAAAACATTGAGGAAACTGTTTGATTTAAGTTTGGGGGTAAGGGAGAAACTTTTTAGTGAAATAATAATGCTCAAGAATTTAGAAGATTGTGAACACTTCAGGGTGACACTAACCATTCTAGGTAGATGGAAACTTTACTCTTTTTATATAGGAATTAGTGTGCCCATTTAAATGGTCTATTCATAAAAGGACTAAGTTCAGGTGTTAGAAATAACATGATAGTCGTCACCACATCTCGGAGTCTATCTCGACCATATCACTTTCTGTTTTTACTTTTGCAATTTTGTGTTTCTCTAAATGATTTGGTGGGGTCCAGTATCAAATTGTTATCGCCGTCAGGATGAAAAAGAGTGTTTTGAGATCAAGCCCCATTATTGCATTTTAATTTAAAAAAAAAGAAAAAAAAACATGCGCTTGGATTCAATGTGATCCAATCATGTTGCTAATAAATTTATTATTTTATTTTCAATAAGTTGATCGCTGGAACCCGTGTATATACCACTTGAATCGATATTAGTATTATATTTAAGAACAGTGGGTGCGTATCTCAATTCATTAGGTTTCACCCTGGCACTGACCTTCAAACAGATATGGGAAACACCGTTCATCTTAATCAACACGTGCAACCTTTATATTTTCCATGTTCATCTTCTAAATCTTTCCATGTGATTGAACTGTAATAGATTCTGAGTATTGTGGTTGAACGATTATCTGAGTAGAGCTCTGTTGTCTTATATATGAATTTTAGTGTTCTTGAGTAAACACTCGTGTACAGCAACTGGACTCATATAGGGTAATGATTCTCATAGCCGAAAAATTGAGTAAGCCAACTAAATAGCTTGTTTAACGTCTATCCTTAATCGTTCACGGGTAGCTAAAATTTGGAGTAAATGTTTTGTGGGTATACCTCTTGTAAACCCTCACGAAACAAAACTCGTCCACTAGGGACACCTAGGGGTTTAACGGCTTATTACATATGCTAAACGTAGTCGCGATTCCTGCGAAAGTGAGTTAGGATTTTATTTTCTAGATTAGATTTGCTCGAGGACTAGCAAATAGTATGTTTGGGGGTACTTGATAGACACATTTTTGTGTCTAAATTACACTTGATTATCTATTTTGATAGTGTTCGTTTTTGTACTTATTATGGCTTTTTATGTCTTTGTAGGTATTTTTGAGAAATAAATATTTACGGAAAAATCGGCTCGAAAAGTGATAAAGGCACCCGAGAAGAATTGATAAAGGCACCCACAAGTTGGATTGGGGGCAGTTCTCTTTGAATTTGAATTTACGAAAATGGCGGGAAGAACCTTCTTTACGTGAGAAAGCTTCGGTGTTGATTTACAACCGAGTTTTAAGGAGTTTAAACGTGTACTTGTATCTCAAATTGTTCAAACACTCAAAAGATAACACAACACATCAAGTATGAGTGATTCACGCGAAGAAAATTGCTTGAAAATCGAATCTGGACGGGAAAAGGAGTTCTTCTCTGTTTCGGTTTTGCACGGGATTTGAGTTTGATTTGGATTTGTTTTTGGATCATTATCGGTTCACAAGGGTTTCTAGGGTTTACTAATACTATATATAGCAAAGAGAAGCAAAGAAAAATCAAGTTTGGGGTGACCGGAAAAATTCAGTTGAAGAGGAGCTCTGTACGTGAAGAAGAAGAAGAAGTGCAGAAAACAACACCAGAAACTGTCGCTGATGCTGTCGTATACGCAGCTGCTTCAGCAGTCCTATTTCTGCTGCATATACAGTTCGTCTTTCTTTCCTGTTCTCTTTTCCTTCTTCTATAACGCAGAGAACAGTCTCTGTAACGCTTATAAGCGTCTCTGTTCTTCTGTGTTACTCTTTTTTCACCATTGTAAGCACCTTTTGAGCAATGAAAATCTATTTTGAGTGTGTTTCCAACACAATGAGCTAATCACCATCACTGGGGCAACGGAGGACGACGTTCATCCAATAATTGTGGTAACTTCTAATTTAATTATATTAATTCTACAATTCTTTTATTATTAATTGCTTGAATTAAAATTGTAAAAATTGTTTTTCTCAAATAATTGTGTTTTCTTTTGATGGGTCATACTTGGTTTTTAAATTCTTGATGTCTCATGCTCTGGATTAATAATTATTCTCTCAAAAACCTATCTTTGGCATATTTAGATTAAATTGAAAATAAGGATTGTTAGATGTTATCACTGAAGTATTGTGAATGGTGGAATCTTAAGCCCTAGTTTTTCTTCATCCATTTTTAAATCATATTGTTTTAATTCTCTTTATTTTCTGTTATTAAAAATTAGGTCTAGAAATTAAATCTTCAAGTACGAGAATCAAACCCTTTTTACCACTATATTAAAATCACATCACATCACGGTGATGCATTCTTGGATCGGTGATGCATTTTTAACAATGCATCACGGCATAATAGTACATTAGCATTATGATGCTCTTACTTATGCAATATTGGCTCGGTGATGCATTGAATCATACATCACGGCATAACAGTGCCTTAGCACTATAATGCATTCATCGAATAGCGACATTGGCTCGGTGATGCATTGAATCATGCATTACGACATATTAGTGCATTTGCACTATGATGCTCCCACTTATGCAACTTCGGCTTAG
>JAJJMC010008370.1:5173792-5227858 GCA_023531435.1 Papaver californicum | reverse complement strand
GGCTTAGTGATGCATCGGATCATGCATCACGGCATAATAGTGCATTTTCACTATGGTGCTCCCACTTATGCCACTTCGGCTTAGTGATGTGATGCGTCGGAAAACCGACTTTGTTTTACCGCAAGCGCACAATGTCGAAAGATGTAGACAAGAGCAAATACGGTTCGTTCCCACAAGGAGTTTGGATTAAAATATTTTTTTTTAGGTTTTTTTATAAAGAATTAATTAACTAATGAATTAAAACTATTTAATTAAGTTGGAAAACAATAAGAGGAAAACGTTAAGGTTCCGGGAATCCGTTGTAGATTAGGGTTTAATTGCGTTCGTCACAAAGGGTCTCGATTTCAAAAAGAATTGTTTGTTCTCAATCTAAAGTAGAATTTCGAAGTACTAAGTATACGGGGCATAAAGAGTCAAACAATATTCATAAAACGATTTCATACAAGGTTTCAACGAGTCCTTCTACTAATCAAACAATGAACTATACGTGGCATAGAACATGAAAAATCATCGAGAAGGTAAAACGTTGAGAGAGAGACGAAACATTAATATTAAGTTCATATAATTAAAAACCCTAGTTTTGTAACACAAATAAAACCATCTCTACAAGTTCATCCTTTCGCCCTAACAAGGGAATTAACCCAACATGGCTTTCTCAAAAGCCATACAAATTGATTAAAAAGAAAACACAAACTAACCTTTTAAATTTCTCCCGTGAAGTTCTGTCAGTGAGCTTCTCTGGCTATATCCTCTATGTTGTCCGTGTGTGTAGGTCTCTTCTGTATAGTACGCCTATCTTTCCAGGTATATATCCCAAGATAGTTCACGACCTTATTTATAGAAGTCTAGGCACCTCTCTTCTCAAGAGTTTTAACTGATTTAGGAAACTCGATTGGCACCGACAAACTATATTTCCATAATAAACACGGATTCAACCACCTTCAACACGCTTCAGCTAGATTACCTAATTCTTCTCCGTGTAAACCAATGTTTCCGTATTTCAATCAAACTCCACTCTTTCCTGTTTTATCTCAACGCGACCCTTGCCCGAATGCACCTTCACCTAACTCGAGCCATTAACTTGTATTCACCATCTCAAGCATGAGAGACTATCCCACTCCATCATAAACTCTGTTTCAACTGATCCTCTTCGATCTCATCTATAGCCGCTTCCATCATCACTGATTTGAATCTATCATCATCATGTTCACGAGCAACAATAGCCAATCCATTTCCAACTCAAACTCTTCTCTGCTCATATCAAACCAATCTCGAGCACTATCATCTGTTAACTGCCAATAATAGCATCAGCCCTTCTTTTCACTTTTGAAACCACCAGCGACCATCACCAAACTCTCCCAACTTCACTGCCACTCTCGAGCTCCACATCTCCATCAACAACATCATCATCAGGTTCATCACCGTGATCAATGATCATCATCAAAGTCTCTGCCATGAAACTCGAGAATCATATTACAACCCAAGCTTCTCAACAACCTCACTAATCCTACTGCACAATTCTCGATCTTCAAATCCTTTTTCCATAAATCATCATCACAATCATGATCATCACAATCATGATCATCAATCCCTCTCTGATCGCTGCCGACATCCGAGATCATCTTCTTTAATATCACCAGCAAGCTTATGCTCTTGTTCATCGGCTAATCATCACAGGCTCCATCATTTCGAGCCATCACAGGAATCACCACTCTTCTCTGTTCTCTAGTTCGAAATATGTAGAAGAAGGATAGGAGTTGCCCCGATCCAATTCGTTGGCGCCTAGAACAAGATTTGAATCTTGGCAGCCTTGAGTAAATAGCTCGGTGCTATTAACAGAACCCAATCAACTGTCAGTCTCAGGAAACTGACATTTGATGTAATACTGGCTACCCCTTAACCTACGACTGGGTGTAAATATCCGGTCGCTATGAAATGACCATTTTGCCTTTTATTCTTGTTTCGCTCATAACTTTCTCATACGAAGTCGGAATGACTTCGTTCTTTCGCCGTTGGATTCGTAATCAAATTCTCTACAAGATGGAGGGTAGAAGTCCTGGAATGGACTGAGCTCTACTGGGTCTTTGGCAATTCTTCTCTTGTAAAGCTCCATTTCGCTTGTTTCAGAGACGTAACCTAGTAAAACACATAAACTAGAAAAGTAATACTAACACACGGTAATTCACATAAAATCTAGCAAATAAAAGGAAATGATACTTAAAATGTATAAATTATGCACTTATCAAATTCCCCCACACTTTCCTTTTGCTAGTCCTCGAGCAAACTACAAATCTAAACTAATCTAAAATACAACTCCCTTTCGTTGAGGAAACGGTTACACTTAGCATGTGTAACAAGCCTTTAAACCCCTAGGTGTCCCTAGTGGACGAGTTATAGTCTCGTGAGGGTTTACAAGAGATTTACCAACTCTAACTTCTAAGTATTCCAAAGTACCTGCATCTAAAGAGCTACGAAGACATAAAGTTTCTGAACACTAACAATAAGAAGTTAGAAGTATAAAGAACATTATTCTCATGCTTAACTCTTGAGTTAGGAGAAAACCACCATGTAAAACGATCTAGGTTCGAGAGTGACCGAATATTTCTGCCTCACCAATAGGGTTTTATGAATTTGGCACTCAAAGGACGCACTTTATGGTTCACACATGTGTGCAGGCAGGAATGAAGATAGAAATCCTACACACGTTAAATGGTAGGAAGGAAAGGTAACCTTCCGAATCATATGGAGATGTTGTCCCATAGAAAGTGGGACAAAAAGAACCCCTTTTTATTTTTCTAGTGACCTCTAATAACGGAAATCAACCACTATGCAAGGATGGGAATGCTTACTTACCTTCTCATCGGATCGACAATCAACACCACTCTCACAGATGGATCCTTTTGTTACAAGAATTTTCTCTAGAAATTAGAAATAAAAAGGGTGCAGAAAATGTAGTAGCAGACCACTTGTCTAGGCTTGTTTTTGATTTCCATGATGATTTCCCTCCTGTGAGGGATAGTTTTCCTGATGAACAACGTTTCCTTGTTTCCCAATCACCTTGGTATACGAATATAATGAACTATCTTGTTACTGGTCGAATGCCCCAACATTGGGGTAAACAAGATCGTTCTAGGTTTTTAGCCGAGGTTAAGCATTTCTTTTGGGATGATCCTTATCTTTTTAAGTATTGTCCAGACCAGATTATTAGGAGATGTATACCTGAGAATGACCAGTCCAGTGTTATTTCCTTTTGTCATGATCATGCTTGTAGGGTCATTTTAGTACTAAGAAAATCGCTGCTAAGATATTGTAGTGTGGATTCTATTGGCCTTCGTTGTTTAAAGACACCCACCATTACTGTGTTACTTATGAACGTTGCCAGAAGTTAGGAACCATTTCCTGTAGAATTTTGATGCCTTTGAACCCTATTCTAGTTATTGAGGTCTTTGATGTCTGGGGCATTGATTTTATGGGTCATTTTCCTAATTCTTCTAGTTATTTGTACATCTTTGTCGCTGTGGACTATGTTTCTAAGTCGGTTGAGGCAGTTTCGTGTAGAACAAATGACCACAAGGTTGTGGTCCAGTTTTTGAATGATAACATATTTGCACGTTTTGGTACACCGCGGGCTATAATTAGTGATGGATGGTCGCACTTTTGTAATCGACCATTTAGGCTTTTGATGAAGAAATATGGTATTACCCACAAAGTAGATACCCCATATCACCCACAGACTAGTGGCCAAGTAGAGGTTTGCAACAGGGAGATAAAACGTATTTTAGAGAAAAAAGTTAATCCTAATCGGAAAGACTGGTCATTGAGGCTTACTGATGCCTTATGGGCTTACCGTACTGCGTTTAAGACCCCTATTAGAATGTCACCTTATCGTCTAGTTTTTGTCAAGGCATGTCACCTACCTGTCGAGATAGAGCATAGAGCATATTGGGCTGTAAAGCAACTTAATTTTTCGCTTGACAAGGCAGGAGCTCACAGGAAGCTCCAGCTCAATGAGTTGGACGTGATTCGTAGAGATGCATACGATAGTGCTAAGGAGTATAAGAACAAAATGAAACTTGTGCATGATAGAAATATTTTAAGAAAGTCATTTTCTCCAGGTCAAAAAGTTCTTCTGTTTGATACCCGTTTGCATCTATTCCCCGGGAAGTTGCGCTCTCGGTGGACGGGTCCTTTTATAGTCAGTACTGTTTATCCTCATGGTGCTATTGAGATTGAGACACTAGATGGTAGTAGTTCTTCAAAGGTTAACCGTTAGAGATTGAAACCCTTTTTAGAGCCTTTTCCTGCAGGTGATATTGAGGAGGTCCCTCTGGAGGACCCTGCTTACCTTGATTGACCATCAAGGATGTTGTTGTACATTAATAAGTTTTTTAGGTTTTTGTTTTTATTTTTCTGTCTTATTCTCCAAAGAAGGATTGTTACGCTTCGCCCAGGTACTATCTTTCTGACTTACCTTTTTATTCCTCTAGTTACCTATATTTTTGGTATTGATCTTTAATTTGAAACATTGAGGACAATGTTAGGTTTAAGTTTGGGGGTAAGAGAGAAAATTTTAGTTGAAATAATAGAACTCCAAACTTTAGAAACTTGTGAACAATTCAGGGTGACACTAACCATTCTAGATAGATGGAAACTTAGTTCTTTTTTCTATAGGAATTGGTCTGTCCAGCTAAATGGACTATTCATAAAGGATACCTAACTCAGGTGTTAGAAATAACATGATAGTTGTCACCATATCTCGGAATCTATCTTGACCATATCACCTTCTGTTTTTTTATTTTTGCAATTTTTGTGTTTCTCTAAGTGATTTGGTGGGGCACCAGTATCAAATTGTTATCACCACCAGGATGAAGTGTTTGATATCAAGCCCCATTATTGTATTAGTTAGACCATTATTCAAACAAAATATATATATATGATTGACACTTTGATAGCAATATATGTGTGTTCTCCCTGTCTCCTTCACCTAAGAAAGCGTGGAAAGCAGGATCCATGAGAACTATCATGTTCGATGCTGATGAGGAGCAGGCGCTTGGATTCATTTCATCCAATCATGTTATCAGTACATTTAAAATATGTTCAATAAATCGACCGTTGGGACCCTTGTATATAGCAGCTGAGTCGATATTAGTTTAAGGAATAAGACTAGTGGGAGCGTATCTCAAGCCATTCATCCTGGCACTGACCTTCAGACAGATATGGGAAACACCGTTCACTTTAGTCAACACACGCAAACTTCATTTTGTCTATATCCATCTTCTAAATCTTTTCATGTGATTGTACTTTGATAGATTCTGAGTATTGTGGTTGGTCGACTATCTAAGTGGAGTTTTGAATTCTTTTATGAATTTTAGTATGCTGAGTGAAAACTCGTGTACATCAATTGGACTCATGTAGGGTAATGATTCCCATAGCAAAAGAATTTTGTAGCCAACTAAATAGCTTGTTTAGTGTTTACCCTTAATCGTTTATAGGTAGCTAGAATTTGGAGTAAAGGTTTTGTGGGTACACCTCTTGTAAACCCACACGAGACAAAACTCGTCCACTAGGGACACCTAGGGGTTCAAAGGCTTGTTGCACACGCTAAGTGCAATCGCGATGCCTTTGAAAGTGAGTTAGGATTTTCTAGATTAAACTTTCTCGAGGGCTAGCAAATAATAAGTTTGGGGGTATTTGATAGACACATTTTTGTGTCTAATTCGCTCTCAACTTTTATAGTATTGGAACACATTTTATACTAATATTGTGTTTTTATGTATTTATAGGTATTTTTGGAAAATAAACATTGTTGGAAAAATTGGCTCGAAAAACTACTAAAGGCACACAGAATTGATAAAGGCACCCACCCATAATTTATAAAGGCACCCATACCGTGGATTATGGGCAACCATTCATTTTCAAATTCAAAAGATTTTGGCGGGAGAATTACTTCACGTAACTGTGAAGATTTCAGAGTATTTTTTTACGGGTTGTTTTGAGGAGATAAAGCAAGATACTATCTTGCCATTACCATGGGGAGATATTATACGATTGGGAGATCACGAAATCAAGACACAAGCTAAAATAAAATCATGCAACTTATGAGAAAATATTCCCGCGTATCATTCTTTGTGAATAAAGATTTTTGGAGATGTAATGAGTTGTAATGTATAAATAGAGGTGCTAGGAAGTCACAATGGGTGCAGAGAGGATTGGGGAGAGCTTAGAATACGCAGAGAAGCCATAGAAATCAAAACACTAATTTTGTTGCTGTTATTGTAAGAGAGAAGAGGTAGAACATAAGGCTGGTGAGAAACGTCACTGATAGTGTTGCTGAAGCAGTCGTACTTCAACATCACCAGAAGTCCGTACTTTACTTCCGTTTTCTTTTCTTTTTCTGTAACGCAGAGAACACTTCTCTGTAACGCTTATAAGCGTATCAAATATCCTGTGTTACTATTGTTTCACCATTGTAAGCACCATTTGAGCTACGGAATATATTTTTGAGAGTTTTTCCAATACAATGAGGAGCTAAGCATCATCAATGGGGCGACGGAGGAAGCTATTTCTCCAATGATTAAGTGGTAGCTTCTATTTTATCTATGTTTTACAATTCGTTTATTATTAATTGCTTTGAATTAAATTGGAAAAAATGGTTTTTCTTAAATAATTGTGTTTTCTTTTGATGAGTCATGCTGGGTTTACTGCTTTTGATGTCTCATGCTTTCGATTTACAATTATTCTTTTAAAAACCTAATTTTGGCAATACTTAGAATAACTTGAATACAGGAATTATAAGATTTTATCACTTGAAACATTGGTTAATGGTGGAATATTAGCCCTAGTTCTTCCCATCAATTTTAAATCAACTTTGTTTTAATTTTCTTTGTTTTTAGTCATTAAAAATTAGGTCTAGAAATCGAATCTTCACGAGTCTGAGAATCAAACCCTTTTTTTACCACTATTCTAAAATCATATCAATTTTTGGCGCTGCCGACGCGGACTTGTTTTTAGGTTTAGAGTTTTAGATTTATTTTTAGGTTTTTATTTTTGTTTTTAGTATTATTTTTACTTTGTTCTATTTTACGTTTTTTTGGGTATTTCTCTTTTTGCTACAGGTTTGGATCTTAGAAGACAAAGACTTTTACTTTTAGATTTTATTTTTCTTTAGATTTTATTTGTTTAGAAAATTGTATTAGGAATTTTTATTATTTCTGTAATTTTTCTTTTATTTTGGACTCTTTATGGACTTTATTTTGGACTTTGGACATTTTATTATTTTTATACCCTACGGAAGGGTAATTTAAATATAAACTGCTACAGGGAAGGACGATAATTACGATATTGTCTCGGCCGCTCGGGTTCGCACACTGACACAGGAGTCGGTGGCCCGAGTCGACTACAACCGATTCATTACCCATCCGGTACGAGATGTAAGACTCGATCAACCCACCAATCCCCTGCATGTGGGTTTAATGTATTCCTTCGTATGCATATATGTTGAGGAACTGAAAACGGAATTTATTTTCTATTAAAGGGCAGAAACTGGCCATATAAGATAAGGGTTCAGATTTCATCACCGTATCCTTTCTGCCCGCCTTAGGAGCACGTTACCTAACGAGAACCTAAGCCTAAAATTTGACTAGAAAGAGACCGATAGAGTACCGAGCTTATTGGAACATTCAAAAGGATTGTATTGGTTACTTTGTTAGCTTAACTTAAAGTTCAGGAAGATTTATTTTAAGTTGATAGAGCCGCCTTGTAACCCAGGTTAAAGTTGCCAAAGAGGCAAGGCTATCAAACCTCCTTAGAACTTATCCTGCTTCTATTTCGACTTAATTTTTAATTCGGATCGTTCTGAGGGATTCGCTAAAACTGTAACTAATTTCCTTTTGGAAGAATAGAAGCTGGTCTAGAAACAATCTAAGTGGAGCCATCATGCTTTTTGTTTGCTAGATTCAATAGGTTTGACTTGGTTGAGTCGGCCTTGTTTGTATTTGTTTAGAATTCCCTTCCGATTAGGAGTTATTGCATGCACAGTGAGCGTGCCTGGAGAAGAGATTCTATTGGTCGTTTGATCAGTGAAGGAAGTAGAAACTCTGCCTTTGAAATTGAGAATTTAGGAAACCCTTCTTTTGAGAGCCGAAACTTTAGTTTAGACAATTTGTCTCTCAGTGAGGAAGTTATTCCTAATTTTCTAGTTGTGCCAGAAATGACAACCTTGAAAGATTTGTTGAATCCTACTAGGACCTTTCGTCCATCATGTATTGAGTTATATGAAACTCAAGCAAACTATGAGTTGAAACCTGGGACCCTACAGATGCTCCCACTTTTCTTAGGGAAAGAAAATGAAAAGTGAAAACCCTTACTTTCATATTAGGGATTTTGAAGAAATATGTAGTACCCTAAGAATTCACAACATGTCTGATGAAGCTTTGAAACTTAGGTTATTTCCTTTTTTCCTGAGAGACAAGGCCAAATCTTGGTTATATAGTTTTCCATCTGAATACATCGAGACATATGAAGAACTTACCGTTGCCTTTTTATCTAAATTTTTCCCTAGGCACAAAATATCATCTCTTAGGCAAGAAATTTCCACATTTGTGCAGCAAGAAGGAGAATCTTTATATAGGTATTTGGAAAGGTTCAACGAGTTAGTAACACAATGTCCCCAACACGGTTTAGATGATCCTAGACTAGTCCATATCCTTTATGAAGGGATTGACTATCCAACAACGACCATGGTTGAGTCATTGTGTTCAGGGAATTTAGAAAGTAAAACTGTTGATGAGGCAATGACATTTTTGCATGAAATTGCCGAAAAGACCCATCAATGAGAGCGTAGTAAGGAACCCAAGAGAAATATTTTTGAATCAAATGCCAAAATTGCAGCTATAGCAAAAAGGTTAGAGGCCTTAGACTTAAGTCAATCTAGTCGAGGAATAGAACCCAAGTCATATTGGGAAGGACATACTGTTGAAGAGCAAGCCCATGCTCTTTATAATAACACTAGATATGATAACCGTCAGAAGTTTGATCCATATTCAGAAACCTATAACCCTGGTTATAGAAACCATCCAAAATTTTCTTGGTCTAAGGGCCAAAATCAAGGTCAGTCTAGTAACCCTCAGGTTCCACCAGGTTTTGGTTATACTAAGAATTCTTCTGGTCCAACACAATTTCAGAGCCCTTCAGATAAGAAGATCATGAGTTTAGAAGAGTCTCTCACCTTTTTATCTTATAACACTGCTGAGTTTCATAAATCGGTTAAACAAAGTTTCGAAGACAATAAAAACATGGTCCAGGCTAACTCTCAGGCTATTTACGATTTATGAACCCAGTTTAGTCAGTTGAGTGAGTCTTTGAGAGAAAAAGGCAAGTTCCCTAGTCAACCACAACCAACCCCAGAGGAGTTCATGAGTTATCTTATGACCATGTGAATTCCATTAAAACCCTTAGGAGTGGTAGAGTAGTAGACAATAAGGTAACCTTGCCCGATAGTAAACATGCTGTAGTTCACCCTTTTGAGCCTATAGTTGAAGAGAATGATAAAATCTCTAAAAAGTCCAATGCGGTTCCCGCTGAGCCTGATTTTGTGCCCAAAGCACCATTCCCACAACTTCTAGTTCCAACTAAGAAGGAATCCAAACTTTAATGATATATTGGAGATTTTTAAGCAAGTTAACATTAATCTTCCTTTATTAGATGCAATTAGGCAGATTCCTACTTATGCCAAGTTCCTTAAGGATCTTTGTACGTGAAAGCGAAAGCTTAATGTACAGAAAAAAACCCTTATATCTAGTCGTATGAGTTCAATTATCCAGAACAACACAACTCCTAAGTATAAAGACCCAGGTTCATCTACCATTTCTTGCACCATAGGTAAGTACCATGTGGAGAAAGCGTTACTTGACTTAGGAGCTAGTGTGAACTTAGTTCCATTTCATGTGTACCTCCAGCTAGGACTTGGTGACATAAAACCTAACCAGATAACACTTCAGTTAGCTGATAGGTATGTTAAAATTCATCGTGGTATTGTCGAAGATGTTCTTATTGAAGTCGACAGGTTTATTTATCCTGTGGATTTTGTTATCATAGATACCCAACCTGTTCCTGACCCAGAGAATCAGATACCTGTGATATTAGGTTGCCCGTTTTTAGCTACATCTAATGCGATCATTAACTGTCGAAATGGTATTATGAAATTATCTTTTGGTAATATGACTATTGAGCTAAATATTTTCAATATTAGTAAGCAACCACCTGAGTTAGAGACCCGTGCATTGAAGAGGTGAATATGATAGAAACATTAATTCAGGAGTCATTACCAAACGCTCTGTTAGAAGATCCATTAGAGAAATGCCTAGCCCACTTTGGGTTTGAATTTGATGACGATAGTGTAATTAATGAGGTGAATGCTTTGTTAGATTCATCCCCTTTGATAGACACTAGTAATGGATGGAAACCTAATTTTGAACCATTACCATTTTCTAAGTCTACCCTGATTCCTTCTTTAGAAGAGCCTCCTAAGTTGGACCTTAAACAACTACCAGATACTTTGAAGTATGTGTATTTAGGCCCATCTGAGACTTTTCCTGTGATTGTAGCATCCGACTTGGATAGTAACCAGGAAAGTAGGCTAATGACCGTGCTTCAGGAAAATAAGGAAGCTTTAGGATGGACCATAGCAGACATTAAGGGTATAAGTCATACTGTTTGTATGTATCAGATTCATTTAGAGGATGATACTAAACCATCTAGGGAGATGCAACGTCGACTTAACCCTAACATGAAAGAAGTAGTTTGAACTGAGGTACTTAAGTTGTTAGATGCGGGTATTATCTACCCTATCTCAGACAGTAAGATGGTCAGCCCCGTTCAGGTTGTTCCCAAGAAATCAGGTATCACTGTAGTCCAGAATGAAAACAATGAGTTAATCCCAACCCGAGTGACCATGGAGTGGCGTGTTTGTATTGACTATAAAAAACTTAACAAGTTCACCAAGAAGGACCCCTTTCCCCTTCCTTTTATCGACCAAATGCTTGAGAGATTAACTGGACATAGCCATTACTGCTTGCTAGATGGTTTTTCTAGTTATAATCAGATTGTTATTTCCCAGAAGACCAACAGAAAACTACTTTTACCTGTCCTTTGGTACCTTTGCGTATAGACGCATGCCTTTCGGGTTGTGTAATGCACCCGCTACTTTTCAGTGTTGTATGATGATCATATTTTCTGACATGGTAGAACGGCTTTTAGAGGTCTTTATGGATGATTTTTAGTATTTAGTTCATCTTTCGATGAGTGCTTGCATCATTTGACATTAGTGTTGACTAGGTGTAAGGAAAAGAATTTAATGCTTAATTGGGAAAAATGCCATTTCATGGTTCGATCAAGAATTGTTTTAGGGCATATCGTATCTTCTAAGGGTATAGAGGTATACAAAGCCAAAGTTGACCTTATTAAGACTTTACAAGTTTCCAAAACTGTACGATATGTTAGGTCATTCTTAGGGCATGCAGGTTTTTATCGTCGATTCATTAAGGATTTTAGCTTGATTTCTAAACATCTTTGCAATTTGCTTGCAAAAGATGTTAAGTTTGTCTTTGATGATGCTTGTTTAGAGGATTTTGAGAAGATTAATGCTTTACTCACTACCGCACCCATAGTTCATGCACCTAACTGGAACCTACCCTTTGAAATCATATGTGATGCTTCAGATTATGCTATTGGTATCGTGCTAGGTCAATGAGAAAACAAATTACTTCATGTGATTTACTTTGCTAGCAAAACTCTGAATGATGCCCAAATGAACTACACAACCACAGAAAAAGGAATTGTTAGCCATTGTTTTTACCTTAGACAAGTTTAGATCCTATCTCTTAGGTTCTAAGGTCATAGTCTTTACTGATCATGCTGTTTTGAAGTACCTTCTGTCCAAGAAGGATACTAAACCAAGATTGATTAGATGGATCCTTTTGTTACAAGAACTTTCTCTAGAAATTAGAGACAAAAAGGGTGCAGAAAATGTAGTAGCAGACCACTTGTCTAGGCTTATTTTTGATTTCCATGATGATTTCCCTCCTGTGAGGGATAGTTTTCCTGATGAACAACTTTTCCTTGTTTCCCAATCACCTTGGTATGAGAATATATATCTTGTTACTGGTCGAATGCCCCAACATTGGGGTAAACAAGATCGTTCTAGGTTTTTAGACGAGGTTAAGCATTTCTTTTGGGATGATCCTTATCTTTTTAAGTATTGTCCAGACCAGATTATTAGGAGATGTATACCTGAGAATGACCAGTCCAGTATTATTTCCTTTTGTCATGATCATGCTTGTGGGGTCATTTTAGTACTAAGAAAACCGCTGCTAAGATATTGTAGTGTGGATTCTATTGGCCTTCGTTGTTTAAGGACACCAACCATTACTGTGTTACTTGTGAACGTTGCTAGAAGTTAGGAACCATCTCCCGAAATATGATGCCTTTGAAGCCTATTCTAGTTATTGAGGTCTTTGATGTGTGGGGAATTGATTTTATGGGTCATTTTCCTAATTCTTCTAGTTATTTTTACATCTTTGTCGATGTGGACTATGTTTCTAAGTGGGTTGAGGCGGTTTCGTGTAGAACAAATGACCACAAGGTTGTATTCCAGTTTTTGAATGATAACATATTTGCACGTTTTGGTACACCGCGGGCTATAATTAGTGATGGAGGGTCGCACTTTTATAATCGACCATTTAGGCTTTTGATGAAGAAATATGGTATTACCCACAAAGTAGCTACCCCATATCACCCACAGACTAGTGGCCAAGTAGAGATTCCAACAGGGAGATAAAACGTATTTTAGAGAAAACAGTTAATCCTAATCGGAAAGACTGGTCATTGAGGATAATTGATGCCTTATGGGCTTACCGTACTGCGTTTAAGACCCCTATTGGAATGTCACCTTATCGTCTAGTTTTTGGCAAGGCATGTCACCTACCTGTCGAGATAGAGCATAGATTATATTGGGATGTAAAGCAACTTAATTTTTCGCTTGACAAGTCAGGAGCTCACAGGAAACTCCAGCTTAATGAGTTGGACGAGATTCGTAGAGATGCATACGATAGTGCTAAGGAGTATAAGAACAAAATAAAACTTGTGCATGATAGAAATATTTTAAGAAAGTCATTTTCTCCGGGTCAAAAAGTTCTTTTGTATGATACTCGTTTGCCTCTATTCCCCGGGAAGTTGCGCTCTCGGTGGACGGGTCCTTTTATAGTCCGTACTGTTTATCCTCATGGTGCTATTGAGATTGAGACACTGGATGGTAGTAGTTCTTCAAAGGTTAACAGTTAGAGACTGAAATCCTTTTTAGAGCCTATTCCTGCAGGTGATATTGAGGAGGTCCCTCTGAAGGACCCTGCTTACCTTGATTGACCATCAAAGATGTTGTTGTACATTAGTAATTTTTTGTAGGTTTTTGTTTTTATTTTTCTGTCTTATTCTCCAAAGAAGGATTGTTACGCTTCTCCCATGTACTATCTTGCTGACTTACCTTTTTATTCCTCTAGTTACCTATATTTTTGGTATTGCTCTTTAATTTGAAACATTGAGGACAATGTTAGGTTTAAGTTTGGAGGTAAGGGAGAAACTTTTAGTTGAAATAATAGAACTCCAAACTTTAGAAACTTGTGAACAATTCAGGGTGACACTAACCATTCTAGGTAGATGGAAACTTAGCTATTTTTCTATAGGAATTGGTCTGCCCAGCTAAATGGACTATTCATAAAAGGATACCTAACTCAGGTGTTAGAAATAACATGATAGTTGTCACCATATCTCGGAATCTATCTTGACCATATCACCTTCTGTTTTTATTTTTGCAGTTTTTGTGTTTCTCTAAGTGATTTGGTGGGGCACCAGTATCAAATTGTTATCACCGCCAGGATTAAGTGTTTGAGATCAAGCCCCATTATTAAATTAGTTAGACCATTATTCAAAAAATCGACCGTTGGGACCCTTGTATATACCAAATGAGTCGATATTAGTTTAAGGAATAATACTAGTGGGAGCCTATCTCAAGCCATTCATCCTGGCACTGACCTTCAGACAGATATGGAAAACACCGTTCACCTTAGTCAACACACGCAAACTTCATTTTGTCTATATCCATCTTCTAAATATTTTCATGTGATTGTACTTTGATAGATTCTGAGTATTGTGGTTGGTCGACTATCTAAAGTGGAGTTTTGAATTCTTTTATGAATTTTAGTATGCTGAGTGAAAACTCGTGTATAACAATTAGACTCATATAGGGTAATGATTCCCATAGCAAAAGAATTTTGTAGCCAACTAAATAGCTTGTTTAGTGTTTACCCTTAATCGTTCACAGGTAGCTAGAATTTGGAGTAAAGGTTTTGTGGGTACACCTCTTGTACCCTCACGAGACAAAACTCGTCCACTAGGGACACCTAGGGGTTCAAAGGCTTGTTGCACACGCTAAGTGCAATCGCGATGCCTGTGAAAGTGAGTTAGGATTTTCTAGATTAAATTTTCTCGAGGACTAGCAAATAATAAGTTTGGGGGTATTTGATAGACACATTTTTATGTCTAATTCGCTCTCAACTTTTATAGTGTTGGAACTCATTTTATACTAATATTGTGTTTTTATGTATTTATAGGTATTTCTGGAAAATAAACATTGTTGGAAAAATTGACTCAAAAAACTACTAAAGGCACCCAAAATTGATAAAGGCACCCACCCATAATTTATAAAGGCACCCATACCGTGGATTATGGGCAACCATTCATTTTCAAATTCAAAAGATTTTGGCGGGAGAATTACTTCACGTAACTGTGAAGATTTCAGAGTATTTTTTTACGGGTTGTTTTGAGGAGATAAAGCAAGAACTATCTTGCCATTACCATGGGGAGATATTATACGATTGGGAGATCACGAAATCAAAACACAAGCTAAAATCAAATCATGCAACTTATGTGAAAATATTCTCGCGTATCATTCTCAGTGGATAAAGATTTTTGGAGATTTAATGAGTTGTAATGTATAAATAGAGGTGCTGGGAAGTCACAATGGGTGCAGAGAGGATTGGGGAGAGCTTAGAATACGCAGAGAAGCCATAGAAATCAAAACACAAATTTTGTTGCTGCTACTGTGAAAGAGAAGAGGAAGAACATAAGGCTGGTGAGAAGCGTCGTTGATAGTGTTGCTGAAGCAGTCGTACTTTAATAGCACCAGAAGTCCATACTTTACTTCCGTTTTCTTTTCTTTCTTCTGTAACGCAGAGAACACTTCTCTGTAACGCTTATAAGCGTATCAAATATCTTGTGTTACTATTATTTCACCATTGTAAGCACCATTTGAGCTATGGAATATATTTTTGAGGGTTTTTCCAATACAATGAGGAGTTAATCATCATCACTGGGGCGACGCAGGAAGCTATTTCTCTAATGATTAAGTGATAACTTCTATTTTATCTATGTTTTTACAATGCGTTTATTATTAATTGCTTTGAATTAAATTGAAAAAAATGGTTTTTCTTAAATAAATGTGTTTTCTTTTGATGAGTCATTCTGGGTTTACTGCTTTTGATGTCTCATGCTTTCGATTTACAATTATTCTTTTAAAAACCTAATTTTGGCAATACTTAGAATAACTTGAATACAGGTATTGTAAGATTTTATCACTTGAAACATTGGTTAATGGTGGAATCTTAGCCCTAGTTCTTCCCATCAATTTTAAATCAACTTTGCTTTAATTTTCTTTATTTTTAGTCATTAAAAATTAGGTCTAGAAATCGAATCTTCACAAGTCTGAGAATCAAACCCTTTTTTTACCACTACTCTAAAATCATATCAGCATAATAGTGCACTTGCACTATGATGCTCCCACTTACGCAACTTCGGCTTAGTGATGCATCGGATCATGCATCACGGCATAATAATGCATTTTCACTATGATGCTCCCACTTATGCAACTTCGGCTTAGTAATGCATCGGATCATGCATCACGGCATAATAGTGCATTTGCACTATGATGCTCCCACTTATGCAACTTCGGCTTAGTGATGCATCGGATCATGTATCACGGCATAATAGTGCATTAGCACTAAAATGCATTCTCGGTATGCAACATAGGAATAGTGATGCATTTTTAACAATGCATCACGGCATAATAGCGCTTTAGCACTATAATGCATTCTTCGTACGCAACTTTGGCTTGGTATAATAGTGCCTTTGCACTATCATGCCTCCTCGAATACGCATCACGCGTAAATAGGGCCTTAACACTATATTCGAGGTCAAGGCATCCACACCCTAATGCATATATGGGTAAGCTTTATAAGCTTAGGATGAAACTTCAACCCATGCCATGACGCGTCCATGAGTAAGCGTCATGCGAAAATTACGGGTGTTACATTGTCTCTGTTTTTAGGGGGAATAAATCAAAGCAGAGAAATGAACTTGCAGATGAAGGACTGGAGATTACCATGATCCATAATGCTGGTGATGTTTATTTTCCAAATCAAAATCATGAACAAGTTTTTCATGACGCGATTGTTGAAGAAAATACTCCGAGTGGTAGTATTGTACAGAATGCTGATATGATGGAAACTGCTTCAATTGAGTACCCGAACGCTGGAGTTAGTTTTGACGTCAAGTTTGATAGGACTCGACTCGACCACATGTGTATTGGAGGTTTCACTGTTCTTTCTTCTTATGCTTAGTTGTACACCAAAATATGGAAGAAGTTTGGCCATTTATTTGTAGGTAACCCCCAAAATTATCGTACTTTGGAGAAGAATGTGTCTGTGTTGCTGCCAACTGTGCATGAGATGATTTCTCTTCCCCATAGGGAAATTTCTGAGATAGTGCTTCAGGACTTGAAGGGTGTCTTGGAGGAGGCTGAAAGAGCTGAGCTTAATGTTGTATGGCTTCGTCGTCTCTTAGCAGCTATTGAGAAGCATTTTTAGGAGAAAGGCGTATCTTATAGCTTGGAGACGGTTGCCAAGGCTATATGTGAAGTTAATAGGCTTTCTCGATAGTTGAAGCTTACGACTGAGACTCTTGAGAAAATGGAGAAAGCATATGCTGAAGGTGTTGAACCAGTTTTCAAGGAGTTATTCTAGACTTAGGTTTCTGATATATATGGCTTTTTTTGTGGTTTTATTTTGGGATTTTGAGTAGGTAGAGATTTTTGAATGTTTTGCAGGGATGTATTTTTTTTAAAACAAACAATATTTCGATTAATTAATAAATTGAAATCCTAAATATGAATGCAAGATATTTCAAACATTTTGGAGGAATTACAAATATTACGTAAAACATGGCAGTAAGCACTAGATGGTGACAATATTCTTCTAACAATTGTATAAAATTAGAATTTCAAGTATAGAAGAATGTGTACTTAGTTTTTGTCTTTCAGGACTAGGATAGATGCCTCTTAGCATTAACCCTAGCTGGGATTAGTAAGTGCTCTCTTTCACGCCATGAGTATCAATCTGTGATTAGCCAAGAAGCGTTGATTATAAGTCCATATGTCGGTTGTTGTAATACTCTCCATCTTTGAATCTGGCAGTGCTACCTTTTAGCTTTTTCTTCTCCAAGTAATGTCATTGATACATACTTGGGCCTTAGACTTAGATTCTTTTGTGAGCAAGTAGTAGACTCTGGTGCTTAGGGTTTGAGTATTCTACGATCAAGTGCTAGTGAGAGCGTCAGTAAAACGGCAGTAGATGAGAGATAAAACACCTGAAGATGATATTTTTTGAGTTGTAGCTAGTAGCAGCAAAGTTGGAAATGGTAAAAACCGACAGAAGAAACTGATGGTAGATAAGAACTACGGGGAGGGCTAGCGGTAGACTCCAGTACTCTTGTCATATGCTTGAACATATCATTTTTTTTAAAGTGTAGAACATTTGTTGGTTTGATCTCGTATTAGTGGAATTACTGAACAACAAGGATGGCACCAACAACATCAGAAGTTAGGATGTCATGGTCATAATCAGTAGAGTACTGGTGACACAAGATTGATGACCTATTTTAGTATGGTGATATCTCCTTGGGAGATGCAGTGGAACCTCAGATGATAGTATATCTGAGAAGATACGAATCCATAAGCGGATGAGGTCTCTGTAAAGCCGAGTCTTCTAAATCCCGTCTGGAAAACCTTATTTGTACACTATTCACTACAAAGGGCGTAAAAACTTCATACGATATCATGTTTCGATGTTTGACCTTAACTTTTGAAGCAAAAGACCAAGATATTAAATGCAAAAAAAATCACTCGATTTGGAGTTAGCTAGGTCAGCCAATTATCCGTGAACACTCGTGATTAGTAATCCTGTGTAAATTTTTAGATTCAATGTCAGTATCTCCTAGTTCATGTCTCTAATTGAAGCGCCCTTTTGGTATGTTGTAGAAGAGACATAGATGAACACTTTTTGTGAAGGATACTTTGCCTCATTCATTAGCAATTGTTGTCTATTTTTCTGAGTTTGAAAAATAAAGAGGTAATTATAGGAGCATTAACAAATAATAGAGGAGTGGATCGAGCTGGTGACGTTGTAAGATGTTGTCGTCATAAAGATGCTGGCTTCATGACGATGCTTGCTCTGGGAATAATGTCTCATCTTCTGTGAGAAATTCCAGCTTCGATGAAAATTTCTTATTATGTGGAAAAAGTTGGAGCTGGAGAAGAAGGCGTGCGCTGGAGGAGACAGGTCTTGCACCCGAGAAGGATGCACAACGTAAGACTTTTTTTTCTTTTCTGTGATGAGCATTTCATTGGATCCTGACCAACAACTTGCAAACCAATATTCTGGAAGTTGAGAGGAGAAGCCTGAATCTGAGGTGACTGTGCCCATTGGATGTTCGTCCTGTACTGGAGATGGTTGTGGTTGCCTCATTACTAGTGATGGATGAGATGGATATCATAACCATGGATTTTATCTATGAGGGTTTGCTCGAAGAATGAGAGTAATTGATGGCATCAATTGAGAATTCTAAATTTAGTGTGTGTCTAACATTAGAACCGTGTGGTTGAAGTAAGTATCAACACAAGAGTGGGGTTACCATTCTGGATATTATCGGTAAGAGGAGGAAGCTTCCTAGTCGTGGGGGGTACTGATGTAGAGAGATTATGTCAATGACTCTGATATATAATTGACTTTTTTTTGGGAATCACTTTGGTTGAAGTGGATTGGATTGATTTTTTAAACGAATCAAGTCCCCAAGTGTAAAACATCCAAGAGGTGTTCATTTTTTTAGACAAAGTGATACGTGGTGAATGGGTTCATGACATCCACGGGTGAATTATGTTACATACACTTCAGGTGTCTACCTAAAGGGTATTGAGGTTTCATGCTCTGTTGAGCGGTGTAATAAGTTATCCCCTGCATTTATCTTCCCACAAGTGATGAGGCACTATTGTAGAAGAGGCAAAAATAGAACGGATAAGGGTGCGGGTGTTACCTTGTTGTGAGGGTGTGAGTTTTAATGTATACGTTTTGTTGCTAGTACCATTGCTGATCATACTTTCTAGTTGAAGGATGTGACTATGTTAAATTTTCAAAAGTGAAGGAGTTATCAGTCCCCATGTGTAACTCACTCGGATCCTTTACCAGGTACGAGATAATATGATGGTGTCTTCGCTAGTCCATGCCTCCAGAAAATTGACAGGGCAAGGAAAGTCATGAAAATTAGAGTTGTCTTTTGTTGTCGTTGAAGCGCTGGGACTGAGGCAAGTATCTGAATTGAAGTTGAAGCCATCATTTTCGTCTGGTCTATTGAGATGCAAAGCCATTCTTCTTTAATCTTCTTGACTCAAAGCATGACTATCATGACTTGACTAATTGGTTTATTTCTTGTAGCATGTGCGTGTGGTGCGCCCTCGAGTGGACGCTACTCTTGTTGTTGTTGACAGACCCCAGTCTGTAAGAAAAGGACCATGAATGATTGTTCCATATTGATGCTTCTGAGCCTTTGGTAGACACCATGAAAGGACGAAGACAAGTCTGGGGAAAAAAAGCTGGAAGAATTGTCTCGTAATAACCGACTTTGTAAAGAGTCTGATCCCATTGATGTTGATGAGAAGTAAACAATAGAGATTAAGTAACACCAGGCTCCTCTGTTAGCTTGGATCCGTCTCAAGTAAGTTTTTTCTCTTTATGACCAAGACAGAACATGTGAATTCTTCAAACTTCTCATGTAAGCGTAGCCGTATTCGAATTTACAAAAAAATTATGGATTTTCGTCATTAGAAAATTCCAGAAGTATAGTGCTTAGAGAAAAGGTTGTAGAATCTTCATACGAATTTTATTTTTGATGATCGAACCCTCTATATTTATGAGAAAATAATTTCCTAAGTCGTTCAAGGGAAAAATAAAGGTTTTGAGTTTGTTTGGGACACCAAAACGACCCAACAGTAAAATTCAAGAAGTATTTAGGAAAATTCTAACAATTTTCAGACCTAACACTGCTCACTGTTTTGGTCATAACTCTTAGCTCGTTTATCCGATTGATGCGCCCTTTTAGAATGTTGCAGTACACATCCATACAAAACTTTTGAAATAAAACTCATACTTAGATCCCTTGCCAATTGTTGCCAGATTCATAGTTTCCAGGAGGAAGTGCAAATTTCATCTAATGTGGTTTTTGCGAAACGTCTTGTAATAGCTTCAACTCACATAATTCTTCAAATACCACTTTGTAATGAATGTATATGACATTTATGAGCATGTATAATAAATTTTATAATTCATGTTCAAAAATTATGTGTTTGACATGTTCTAACCTAATATGCCTGTAACCAATCTACTTTTAAGAATAAAATGACTGAAATCAGATAGCCGAGCTTATGAGTGAAGGAACGAGAGTTACCATTGATCCTAATGTAGATATATCCTCTCCCATACTGAAAATTATAAGAGGAATCTTGCTCGAATATTTTTTGAGGATGGTCCTTCCACTGACGTTGATGTGCATAACAGTAATGTAGAAGAGAGTGTACCATTTAAATACCATAATGCGGGCATTAGTGTTGATTTCTCCTTCAGTAGGACCCTTAGGACGTGTGTGTGTTATCTATCTTGGGTGAGGCTTCCAAAGCCAGAGAGATAACTGAAAGGTTGTCTCGAAGTTGAAGCTTATATAAGAGGTTCTTGAAAGGGAAAAAAAGGAATATTTTGAAGGAGTTGATCCAATCTGCAAGGATGGGTTGGTTTGAGCAGTCCCCAGTCACACTTATGTTATTTTAAGTATACTTTGGGTGCGTCTCATCCTGTCTGGGAATTGCAGGCATATGTCAGGTACGACGTAATTGAGGGTAGTGAAGATACCTTCGTATTGTGACTTTGAAGAGTATATGATTTCATCAAAGTTGTGACTATTCGGTTGACATGCTATGTAGATAGAGTTAAGTCCCTCTTCCTTGTGAAAGGGAAAAATTTAAAATGTCAGAACTAGCTCTGGTTTTTATTGTTGTTGTTGTAGAATCTTGTCTGGGACATGGAGCAGAGCTTGTTTTTGGGGTGGTGCTGAAGCTAAGGCTGGAGATGGGGTTGAGGATGATGGTGAGCATTCAATTTGTTACGCTTGCTGAGAAGAAGACTTCCTCTTGACCCTTCGTTCTTACAACATCTCATGGATGATTGGATGTTGTATTGCTTATTGATCATGTGGTTGTTCCAACAGATATCTCTATGAATTTTGTACCCTGAATCGGCATAGGTAGTCACTAGGATATTTTTCATCTCTCTAAGCAATCTTCTCATATCTGAGAATTTTTATCCCTATTTTTGATGAAAAATAGGGAGAGATATCCCCTAGCGATGAGATCTTTTGGATGGCGGGAAGATATGGAGGTTGGTGCTAATGAAGCGACTGGACCCTCCTTGCCCTAGAGATTGTAAAAGTATCTCCATATCTTCATGGGTGACGATGTCGGGTTGCTGGCTCCTTGATTTTCCTCTTTGAATGAGGTTCTCATCATCGTCTAGAATATTGACTCTGGAGATGTTGACGGTGGTAGTTTTGGAATCGTTGATTGCTGCAAATGGTGACGGATTTTTTCCGGAGAAAGTTGATCTGTTAGGGTCTTGACACAAGTGAGTACCTCTTTCTGAATGGTAGCCACGTCTTCTTGTGTTCTGAAGAGAACCTTCTGTCTATGTATTAAATCAGTAATGTTGAGCAGCGTTCGAGTGTTCCTGTCATTTTCATCAGTTGTGTCACCAAGATAAAATGTAGTGGTAGCGTCATTAGTAATATTGGTATGAAGAGGGTTGGCTGCAGTTGGAGTAGTTTCAGAGCCGCCACCACCAGTATTACTAGAATTGGGATTAGGAGTAGTAAATTCTCCTGACTTAAGATCCACCATTTGAATGATTAAAAATTGGTTTTTTTAAATGATAGGTTGATCTCCTTCTGTGGTCGCCAATTGTTTTAGGGTGAAAATAAATGTATTGCAAAAGAGTAGTTTCAGGTAGGTTCCAGAGATCAAAATCGAATAAGAAAAGCCTAAACCAAGAAATGGTCGTTCAAGTCCTGCTTCGATCACAAAGATGGAGATAATGGGTTGATATTAGGGAAGGGAAGAAAAGAAGAATGAGAAATCACGAGTGTGATGAAAATATTGTGTATTTTTGAAGAAAGGATTATCTCTGAGATAGAGCGTCGATTCTCTCTTAGTTTCTTGTCAAATAGATGAGGTCATCTCTTTATAGTTTGATAGGAATCACACTGATTTCTCATAAGTGGTGGAAGTTACAAAAGATTTGGAGGAGTATCGATTGTGGAGATTGTAATGTAGTCATGTCCGGAAAATAAGGAAAACTTGTCTGACCACAGTCCTCTTACTCTCAACCGCTCTGGAACCGTCCCACTACTTATTAACTTCTTGTTCGTGGATGTGTTTCCACAACGCACGATTGCAGACCGCCATACCAATACCCCAATGAGAATCCCCCCACTATATCTCGTATAAATAGTTGAGTGATGGACTATCACTATTTTTATTAAGATAAGTCAATAACTTGCTAAGTTAGTAAGGCAAGTTGTTCAATTCACTAAATTGAGTCTGAGCGTCACCCATTTTTACTTTGAGAGTGATGTAACCGTAAGCACTCCTGGACTTCCCTTCAGAATCCTTGATTACAATCAACGAGTGCATAGCCTCGTGCCTGGAGATTCCTGCATCCCTCAAAGTTTTTATGGTGATGATATTGACATCAGTTCCCGTGTCGATTAGTGTTTACTTAAACTCAATATTCTTGAGGCAGGAAGTAGTGAGAAGTCTCCAACCGGGTTTCTTTTTATGCTTGATGTTACGCCTTCTGAAACAGGATGGAGATGCACAATAGCTTTTTTGGAAAAGAGTAAACGATTACCTGACACGACGCGGTCAATGGCAGTGAAAATATCTTTGCGTTGTGATTTTAACAAATAAAAAAGTTCACACATGTGCTCCATCATGGATTGAACAGTTTTGTTGATATAGTCTCCAAAAAGAGTGAAACTTCTGAAAGGGAGAGGGTCTTTGTGAATACCTTCAGTCCCAGGCGTAGTTCTCCTGAGTCGATATTTTCTCTAAAGATACGCTTCAAGACATTGCATTCACTGGTGGGATGGTTGAAAAATATGTAAAAGCAACAGGGTTGGCGGGCATCGCACAGGTGGTAACTTGATAGCTCTATCTTGTTGATAGACACCTTTTAGTGTCTAAATTGCACCTTAATTTTTAGTGAGTTAGTATTCGATTTTGTGTCTATTACGTGTTTTTATGCTTTTGTAGGTACATTAGAAGAATAAAGATTTGTGGAAAAATTAGCTCAAAAAGTGTTCAAAGCACCCGGGAAAATGGATCAAGGCACCCACACTTTGGATTGGGGCACCCTTGGATCGGGCTGAGCTGGATCGGGTCAACCCAGCGGGTCAACCAGGCGAGTCAACCCAGCGAGCTGGATCGGGCCGAGTCACCGAGTTGACTCATCGGGAATCAACTGTCCAGATTGGCAACTCAAATTCACGTGAGAAAACAAGGTTCTGTTGCTTCCAGATTGTTCCAAACACTAATAGTTATCTCACGCAAGTTATAAACAGCAAAATATCCCGTGAAATCAGCTTGAAAATCATGTATTTGGCCGGAATCATGATTCGATTAAGATTGGGATTTGTGGGCAGTTCTAGAGAGTTCTATTAGGTTTAGAACTCTCTCTAGGGTTTCTACTACCTATATAAACCAAGAGAAGCCAAGAAAATCAAACACGAAAGCCTAGAGAAGAATTTAGAAATTTCCGGTGAAGCTCCGTCGACGTCCGGTCAACTGCTACTGCACCGGCCGGCTGTTCTTCATCCATCACTGCCGGAGAAGAAGACTCAGTAACATTTATAACTGTTGCTGATTTGAATTTTCATGTTGTCTATTGCTTCAAACCCTTTGTTGCTTAAAACTCTTCTGTAACAGCTGAACCCTCTCCTGTAACGCATATAAGCGTATCAAATCAGCTGTTACAGTGTTATTCACCTTTGTAATTGATATTTTGAGCAATGAAATCAACTTTTGAGCAAGTTTTCTTCACCATGTGCTAAGTCTAATTACTGGGATGATGGATAAGGTAATTTTCTCAATTTTATGTGATTTAATTATTTTCTAATAATTATTTATAATTCTTTTATTATTAGAATTGCATTGTTTTGAATAGTAAAAACGGTTTTCTTTCAACAGTTGTGCTTTTGCTTGATGGATTATGCTTAGTTAATTAATTTTGATAGTCCATGCTTGTGATTTACCTCTGTTTGTTAGCATAACAAAACCAATTTTGGCAATTATTTGTGTTTCAATTAATTTAAAAAGAATTATCTGATTAATCACATAGGTTGTTAGATTTACCTGATTCCTGATTCCTGGTCCTTTTAAAATTATTTAAAAATCATCCTTAGGTTATTTAGTCTTTTTCTTACTCCTGGAATTTTCTAGAATTAATTTAAATCATTATTTTCTAAAATCATTACCTTTACAAGTTCGAGAATCGAACCTCTTTTTACCATTATATAAAATTACATCACTTGTATCCATACTTCCAACCGTTTGAGGACCTCCTCCATGGGAAGGGGGAAATCCGGGTTTGTCGGATTTGTCTTTGGTTGTTGCGGTTGATACGTAATCTTGCCTGGGCCTCATCCTTGAACGGGTGTTGGCGTCATTAATGGGGTTGACGCAGGTCGTTTAGTTTGTGTTTCCGTTTTGGATGTTGCTTTTATTTTTGACCCTTTGTCAGTGACAATACATATAGATGGTTGGGAAGAGTATTGCTTGTTCACCATGCGTCTACTCCCACAGGTGTCTCCACGACTTTCTTCTTTGGCGGGCCTTGTTTTTTCCAACAAGGATGAATGAGTTGTTGCTGATCTCTTGGCGGCCTCGTGTAGCTCAGAGAAAGTTTGAAATCGTAAATTTTCTAATAAGGCACGATAAACAGGAATCATACCATTAATGCAAAGCTCCACCAATTGTTCCTCAGTTACGTTCTGGTCGTGGCAGTCAAGAGCTTGTGTCCTGAACTTCTTCACATATTCGTTCCGGTACTCGTTGTTTCTCTGAAACATTCTTACCAAATTCGATAGAATTATTTCCTCATATACAAAAAAATACTTTTTATAAAAGGCATTGACCATCTCATACCAACTAGAGATGTTGTTGGGTGCTATATTGTTGTACCAGGTGTAAGTTCTCCCCGTAAGAGATTTGGAGAACTCTTTAGCTGTAACACTTGATTATATTCATGCTCCCTTAAAGATTCCAAGAACCGAGAAACATGCTCTCGAGCGTTCCCGGTACCATCGTATTATGAAAATTGAGGAGATGAATACCCTTTTGGCAGCGCGATCTTCTGAATCTCTGCTGGATAAGGGGGTTGGTGTTGACGGAATGAAGATGAATCTTCCTTTTCACGGTTTTGCAGGATCCTTTCTAGATCTTCACGAGTGACAAAGTTCTGTTGTTGTTGACTCCTTTCTAATACACGGTCGGTGATAACATGTACTTCATCATCTTTTTGGGTGTTATCTCTTGACGTGCTGGCGCCGCTGGAAGTTGTGTTCTTATCTTTCTTCATTTGATGATGAAGCTGCTCCAGTGATAACTGCTCCGTTAAAGTATTAAGAAAGGCATGAACTTCCTTCTAGGTAGTAGCCATGGCTATTTGAGTTTAGGCCAAGGTTTTTTGGTGCTTTATCAGATCATCCATGGTGGGTGATGCCTGCTCCTTGTTTCTGACACCTTCAGTGGTACAAAAAGGAGTCTTGGTGTTTTCAACGGTGGTGTTTTGAGGAATGATTTATGGAGTTACACCACTGGTGTTGTTGGGGTTAGAAGTGGGTGTTGAACCTGAATTGGGTTTAGTTGTTGAACCTGACCTAAGCTCCACTGTTTTTAGAATGATTGAATAATTGATTTTCAGATAGTTGAAGAATTGGATTCGTGACCGAGAGATTGATATCCCATTGTGGTCGCCAATTGTTAGTACCCAAAAAAAAATTATAGTCAAAACAATGTACTATTGAAGTACTTTTTTTAGATTCAGAAATCTAAATCGGACAAGACATGCCTAAACCACGATAGTAGCAATTTCTTCCTATTTTGGTGACCAGGAGAGAAAATGGGTTGATTTGAGGGGAAGGAAGCAAAGAAAGTTGGAAGAAATGAGTGTGATGAATTGTGTATATAAGTGATGAACTATTTGAGAAATAACAGATCTTTCGAGAATGGTTAGCTTGTTATTTTTTCAGAATAGTCTAAGTAGCTTATTTATAATAGTTGAGAACAGACGTTTCCTTATAAAGTAGTGGAGGAAGTGAGGAAATGGAGTGATGAATTCGCTTGTCAAGCTCTTTCGTCGAGTGTGCGATCATGACATGACTCGAGGAAGAAGCCCCGAGGTTATGGGGTAATGGTGTAACCGCCTTGGAATTTTCAGGAAACCATTAGTCCATTACTCCATTAACTGCTTCAGCCTTACCACTAATTTGTAACTTTCTCATCATGGGGTGTTTCCACGCTGCATATTACTGTAACCACCAAACCAAAACCCTATGAAGAATCCCCCCATGTAATTGTTTTGATTTCTCGTAAGAGTTAGTTGAGTCATGGACTCAAAACAGGTGAATAGTAGTGCTACCAATTGATTTTATACCAACTTAGCGTGGCAATGGCATATTTGTTGCATGTTTGCAACATGCAATTTGTGCTAGCAATAATATTGCAATCTAGTAGCGAAGGACAGTACTGGCACGAGCAAGGGTGAGAGGACGTGCTGAGGTAAGAAAAAGGAGTGCTAATACTAGGCACTAGCACTGCTAGTGCTTGTTTGGCGTATGCATGTTAGTTTTGTTGGCTTTGTTGGAATTTTTAGGCCTTTGGTATATATATGTGCTACTCATTTGTGTTGGGAGTATGGATAGGGCTTGCTAAGGATGGCACTTGCTAGTGCTATGGTTATTTCCTATGCACCGCTAGATTTGGCATTCATTAATGTCGTGGCCATAATCATGCCTTTTAGAGTTTCTAAGTCGCATGAGATTTAATATTAGAAATATGCTTAAATTTGATGCAGTGCATTCAGAACATATTCAAGAGATTCAGTCGTGGAAGTTTGCAACCTAGGATGATGTTCGATGCGAGTTTTCATTTAGATGGTTTGCATCTACATTTATGTTTTCATTCAGAGATGATATGTCATTCATTTTGAATGTTCATAATTTTGTATAATCAGCATATTCTGATTGACACAAATAATTTGCACATGAAATAATGAGGGTTTATCCTGGTAAAATCCTGAAATTTTTACGGGCACATATATATGCAAAAATAGCTACAAAGCTAATTTAGCCCTGAGCCAAATATGTATTCTTAATTCTCTTGCGGAATGTAAGATAGCAGTATGTATTCATAATTTTAATATCGTGTCAGGAGTTTATGCATATTTATTTCATGCTTCTGCACAATATTATAATTTTTTCCCTTGTCAAAAATTCACCATAAACAACAACATCATTCATCTACGGATGTCACGAATCCTCTCAACATGTATCTTTTTGTCAAGTAAACACTTGTTAGATGCACTTGGGAACTTGGTCTTGTTGGGAAGATCAATTCAAATCCATTTCGATCAATGTAATCCCTAGAGACAAGTCAATACAACTTGGTGACAACACTGAAGGAAACAAATCATGAACCTCGTGACTAAGAGACTTCTTTCGTCACCAATCATATTTAGAGTAAAGCTATGATCTTTGCTTTAACACCGTCAATTTGTGACGAATCCATTCACATTCAAGTAATGGTGTTCAAATGATTCTAGGGGCTCATTGGATGAAGAATCAAAAACTATGTTGACACCCCGATTACCGTGGTTTTGTCTCTGGAGCGACGCTAGATATATATAAGGATTCGAAGTGGTCTTAAGAGTGACTCCCTCATGACCGGTTTCATCAACCATTCATTCCCCGTAACCTCAATCTGGGAATCGATGTGCTTAAACCTACGCCAAATATATATATATATAGGGATTCGCCTCATCTGCAGTTCCGGTCACCGTCAGCTTTGACTTTCACTGTGTCTGATCTTGTTGTCACCGGCTATAACTAGTCTTCATCATTGGATGCTCTGTCTACCATATATTTGTTATCATCCTGACAATTGATGTTGGATACCCAAACTCCAAGCGGTAACGTCTGCTGCTTACTCACGGGGGATTTTAATTTATCCAAAACCCAAGTATGCATGAAGGATATACCTGAAGAAAATAGAGATAAGTAACTACCATTAGATTAAACTTTTGAAATTCATATTTTATATCTTAAAACGAAACCCTTGCTATAGGAATTTTCAGCTAACTTCTTCAAGCAAAATATATAATGGCAATATTAGTGTATCTCATTTTTGAGATTTAAATATTCTATATATTATACTCTGCCACTCAGTATCCACTTCTGTATAGAATCGAGAACGATTGGACGTCTCCTGGATGGATTGCCACTAATATAGAGCGATAACATCTTCAGAATATCACTGGTGACGGTTGTTATTCCTGTCCAGATGATCTATGACTACATATAACATTGAACCAGTTATAAGTTAAAATAATTCCACGACTGAATTCCTTATACTCGTTACACATATCTTTTGCATATGTATGCACCCGAATTTCAGGGCTTTACCCGGCTAAACCCTCGTTATTTCATGTGCATCCACACAAACTATTTGTATTAATCAGAATATGATGATTATACAAAATTACGAACATTCAAAATAGATGTTATACCATTTCTAAATAAAAAACGCTAAATTAGATGCATACATCTAATTGGCGAGTCGCATCAAACATTATCTCAAGTTGCAAACTTTCACGGTTGAATCTCTTGAATATGTTCTGTATGCACTGCATAAAAGTTAAGCACTTATATCACGAATGAACTTGCTTCAAGTCGCAGAACTTCCATGGATGAATTCCTTGAATATCAATGTTCAAGTTCTAATCATCTTAGTGTTCTGATGGCAGTAATGCCTTGACACTCATCTTAGTATTCCGATGGTAGTAATGCCTTAACATTCATCTTAATTTTCTGACGGCAGCATTGCCTCAACACTCTCTATAACCAACTAGTGTTCCAAATATCTTCTCGTTGTTACTACGGTAGAAGAAGAATGCTCCAAATACCCGAGAGTACAGAGCGAAACTTTCTCAGCCAATGCTACTCTTCTAGTGATGTTTAAGTATTGAACAATAAAAGTCAAATATTATTTCGTCCGGCAGACCACGTAAAATTACTCATCCCGCGCTAACAGGGGACTCAATATAGATGGTGGGTTTTTGACAATGGCATGAATTGTAAAATTACTCTTCCTGGCTGCAGATATATAATAAACGAATCTCTGACCCAACGTTAGAATTATGGATATGTACTTCTGTCTTACATTCCGCAAGAGAATTGAGAATGCATATTTAGTTCATAACTACATTAGCTCTGTAGATCTTATACATTATATATATATGCCTTCAAAATTTCAGGGTTTTACCCGGCAAAACCCTCGTTATTTCATGTGCGCCTATGCAAACTATTTGTATTTATCGGAATACACTGATTATGCAAAATTATGAGAATTTGGAATGGATGTTGTGCTATTGTCTGGAAAAAAAAACGCTAATGCATACCATCTAAATGCAGAGTCGTGTAGAACATCATCTCAAGTCGCAGACTTCCACGGCTGAATTCTTGAATATGTTTTGTATGCATTGCACAAAGGTCAATCAAATGCCAACGCTAACGCATAGGTAAATGGTCACAGCACCAGCGAGCATCAGTGCCAATCTACCAGTGTGTCTAGCAACAGCGCTAGCACCAGTGCCAACTTTTGCGCAAAACAATACAATAGGCAAAATAGTCACAATAGCGTTGTTAGCATCAGCGCCAAAATTGGTGCTGCTAGCCATAACACTAGCGCTAGCATCAACACCAACATTGGCACTGCTAGCCACAACGCTAACGATATCCTTTCCCCTCCCTTCACTTGCTCATGCCAGCTCCTATGCTTGTACCAGCACCAATCCTTGCTTGCTCGTGCCAGCATTATCCTTTGCTACTAGCGTCAATGCTAGGCCATTGTCATATTGTGCTAGCACAAACTCATTGATAACATTATCTTACGACAAACTCACGAATTACTCACGTGTTTTGATTCCATGACTCCACTAACCAGATCTTCGGCTCAAACTAAAAAGGGGATATGGCTCTTACGAAAAATCAAAATAATTACATGGGGGATTTTTCATGGGTATTGGTCTGGTGGTTTATAGCAACATGCGGCGTGGCAACACCCCATCATGAGAAACTTACAAAGTAGTGGTGATGGTTATAGAGGTTAAGGAGATAATTGAGTAATGGTTTCCAGAAACTTCCTAGGCGGTTATACCATTATTCCACATTCTCCATCTATCCATCTCCTCACTACCTCCACTACTTATAAGGAAATCGTGTGTTCCCAAACTATTATAAATAGGCTACTTAGCACATTCATAAAATAGAACAAGCTTACCATTCTCTCATAAGCTCTGTTATTTTCTATAGTTCAACACCTCTACACACAATTTTTCACACTCATTTCCTTCGACTTTCTCTGCTTCCTACCCTAAGATCAACCCGTTTTCTCTCCTTATGACCAAAGCAAGTCGGAATGGCTACTTTCGTCTTTAGGCTTGCCATGTATGATTTTGATTTTTGAATCTAAAGAAAGTAATTCTACAGTATATTTTTTTTGTCTAGGAGCAATTTTTAGGTACTGACACTTCCTCAACTTCTTGAACGGACGGCCCTTTTTATCGATCTCCATCATCTCCATACCAGGTTGAGGTTCCTTAACAGAGCGTCTAAGCTCCAACTTGGTCTTACTTGGGCTCCACCCTAGCGTCTTCTCCTTTAAGACTTCTAGATCTTCAAAACTCATCTTTTTATAGCCTTTTGTAACATATTTCTTATCCACTCTAAGACCCGTGGTCCTGTGCAGATTCTCAGGAGTGATAACATCTCACCAAATGGGAGGTGGAAAGTATCCGTCTCTGGGTAGAACATCTCGGCAACGCTGAGACGGCGACACTGTCAAACTCGGTGTGTGTATAATAGATAACAGACCACAGAATACATGATGTGACTCTATCCACCACCTATGGATATCCATCCTCTATATTCCATGAAACATCCTTCTAGCGTCTCATCAGTCTAGTCACATTGTTATGATCCTACAAAATTAAAATTAACACAATCATTGGATGGTTAATTAACACACAAAAATCATTACTAAGACAACATATAGTTAAGATTCAATACCTAGGTCGAGTAGATTTTTGAAGCCCATAATTGTTTGTAACCGAACAATATTTCTCCTCCATCTGTTGGTGTACCATGAGGTGGGTTAGTAGCATTCAAACACAACTCTTCACTAGGAATATTTGCATATCTAGCACAAGTTGTCTTAGGCGTCTTCTTCTCTTTAACAACAACAAGAGAAAGATTTTGTTGTGGATCTTCCTCATTATCTTCCTCTTCCTCTTCCTCTTCTTCTTCCTCTTCCTCTTGCTCATCCTCAACTTTCTACTTTATATCTTGGTTTACTTCACGAATTACAACTCTCGATAACGACCCCGACCTCTTTGTAGCTTTAGTTCCACGTTTACCTTCCCCTAGGTGTTTACCGTAGCGAGGGGTTGGAGTTCTAGGATCTTCCAACACCTTTTGTTTACTTTTACCTTTCTTATTTCCCTTAAAAAATAAACAAAGACTAGTTAACTAAATTTGAATAACAAAGCATAAAGTTTGGTTAAAAAATAAAAACTTCGGCTAAGATAATCACACTATCGATTTAACCGAATACAAAGTTCGTTCAATAAACAAAATGTTTGCTACCATCCATCCTAGTATTCCTAGCACAATGTAATGTTCCTAAAAGTTCGGTCAACAAGAAAAACGTTCGGCTAGCATCCACCATTTTTCTTCTAAAACAGTGTAATGTTCGGTTGGATGAATGAATTTTGGAGAATAACCAAACTTTAAGTTTACATTTTGGACTAAAATTTCGGTTGCAAAATCAAAGTATCGATATAAGTTCGGGTAAAAATTCTAGAGAAATACAAGTTCGTCTAGCCCTAAAATTATTTCTCAGCCGAATTGTTCTTCGTGTTCTTGAGAAACATAAAGTTCAGTTGAGACGAGAAGGATAAACACTATGTTCCTAGACGAACAATTTTCTGAAACTACATTTTGAACCCTAAATATCATGATTTCTCCTCGAATCGACAATAAAAATCGCATGCAAGAGAAGTAGTTTATCGGGAATCACCTTCTAATTTGCATGTTGGCTTGATTAGGAATTGGTTCTCTCGTTTAGAGCTCGATTTCGGGTTCAACAACCGGCTCTTCAAATTCTTGTTGATTTGGTTGATTGACTTCTTGATTTGCAAGCGCCACAATCCCAAAATTAGGTCATACATCTCTTTTACATTGTTTAACACGAGTCATTTGTAGATGACAAAATTAATCGACGATGAAATTCGTTTATGAATCGACGATTAATCGTTTATGGAAGATGGAGAGGGAAAGAGGAAAAGAAGATTTTTTGAAAAGAAAAATCGGTTAGGAATGTTTTGATTTTGTTTTAGGATTTAGGTTTATATTTGTTTTGATTATTATATTAGGTGTATTTAATAAAGGGTAACTTAGTTATTTCATCACATTAGGACACCCCCTAGCTTTGTAGGACGGATGGTATAAGCACAAAAGGATCCCCTCAAATTCTGAAGGGTCCCCAAAAAATTGTTCTAGGTCTAGGAAGAAGTTTTCGGCTTGACTAGGTATATAATATAAGTCCTGCTAGCTTCTGGGGATGGAAAAACAAAAGAAAACAAAAACCTTGAGATTTTTAACGGTGCAAGAGAAAGAAAAAAAAGAGAAGAAAGGTTCCCGTCTTGTTGGAGGAACCGAAGACTTAAGAACTTGGTGGCTATATTATTTAGTTTTTGGTTTCGATTCTTGCTAAGAGATTTGTTTATTCGTTTGTTATTCTTCTTCTTAATAATTGTTTGCTAGCGTTTCGAGGTAGGCGCAATACAAAATAAAACTTGTTTTTATTTGAGTTTAAACTATTACATCCATATTTATTTGTGTTAAATGTTAGCGGGAATTGATGGTTGCTTCCTTAAAGAACTATTTGACGGGGTACGAGTTATCCATGAGAATTGATGGTTGTATCCCTAAATCACATAGGGCTCATTAGGAGTCGATGGTTGCCTCCTAAATGATTGTTAAACCCATAGGGCTCCCATAGTGCGAGCAGTTTGACTTAGGAGTTGATGGTTTCCTCCTAAGTAACGCTTGATATAGGAGTTAATAGTTGTCTCCTATGTAATGTTTGATGAACTACAGTTGTACTTGATCCCTATGGATACATAGGAAGTCGCTTGACCGTTCAACACGTATGATTATAATTTAATATGTGATTTTTTTATCTTAATTATTGTTGTTCCTGAGTTCGCAATAAATTATAGCGGACAATTGATTTTACTGGGTCTTCAATTAAATGACTATGAATCTTTTAATTAGTCGTTTATGCTTATTTCTCTTTTTAGTATGTGATAAATCATAGTTTCAAGCTGTAAAATTATGCATCTTTCTGAGTTGACCATTAATAAATTTATTCTATGTTAGCTTTCGGTATTATTCTTTTTGGGAAGAGTGTCCAATTTCTTCTGAAATATTTTCACTAAATATTGGAATTTTCCTGGTTGAGAAAGTATTTTAAAATAACTATTTGTAACCATGCTAGTTTCAGAAAGTTTCTCATAGATTTTACTTATACCTGATTAAGAGCATTTTTAAGAAATGATATGTTGGCATTTTGAGAGTGATGTCTCCTGTGAAGTTATAAATCTCTCTTTTATCTTTCCAAATTGTTAAAGTTGTCTAAATTTGGGTATGATATGAATTATATATGATTTTTATAAAGTATAACATCACGTTTTTTTGTTGTACTGGTCAACTAGACGTTTGACTATAGTCCTTCAATATTTAATATCGGCCAAATGTTCTTGTAAATTCATACCTAATAGAATTATCAATAGGATTTCGAATATATTTTATAATAAAATATAAAATTTGTATGAAGATTATAAAATTATATAAATACACTTTAGTTAATTTCCAGTTTTATGGTTTGTGTTAGAATTATTATTTTTGGCTTAATTCCTTGGTCTTTAAGGGTAATAATATTTTTATGTGAAAATTAAAATGTTTTAAGTTTTGTCTGAATTTGAAATCATGAAAAATCAAGGGCTAGTTTTTCATAATTAAATGTTTAAATTTTCCGCTGCGCTAAAATTATTAAATTGAACTCAAACAAAATTTGTCCAAATAATACTTGTTGAGCTCGGGCTTTAGCTATAATATTGACGTGGCATCTCAAATTTTTGGGTATTAGACTCGGGTTCGAAAATTAGGGTGTTACAAATAAAGTTTTGCTCCCAAGTTGCTTCATCCATCTCCACAGTGGTCTCCGCAGTGGTTTAAGAAGTTTCCTTTGAAATTTTTTTTACTAGGTCCCAAGAAGAGGTGCTAAGTCTGCCCCTTGCTGGGATTGAGGCAGTCTTATCCAGTGATGATCTCATGGTGCTATATGAAGATTCCGTCTACGATCTTGCGTTGAAGTGGGCCCCACGACACTACCCCAAGCTTAAGGAAAGGCGTAAGGTCCTTGGAACTCGCCTTGGCTGCTTCGTCCGCCTCCCTTCGTTGTCATGTCGGAAATTAAGGAAAGCCCTAACCTACAATGACTTTGAACATGAATTTGTGTCGAAGGTCGTGCTCGAGGCCTTCCATAGCTGCTGCGGAATCAGATATGAACCACCACTTTATAGATCGCTGGTACAGATTTCGCCCAGTAAAGGTTGTGGAGTTTGAACACCCTAGGCAGCAATGTATAGTGTACCTTGACCTGAAACAAGAAGAATGTGCATACCTATTTCCTTCGGGTAGGTTAAATTCTAAGGCGTTCTATCTTGGAGGGCAAGGTTTTTTTTATTGGGCGCATTGTAACATGGATCAACGTAATTTGTTCAACTGTTTTGGGCTGTTTGAGGCGATGCAGCAAAAAGGTTTGGTGACTGTTTCTGCGGAATATGATTTTTCAGTAAGGTCCAAACCTAAAGAGGATTTCATGAGCAAAGGGACTTGCACATTTACTGTTGGAAAAGCAGTTGGATATAGGAACTTTTTTGGAATACCATGGAAAGCTTTCATGGCAAATGACAGCAAGTACTTCATTAATGGAAACCTTCATCTTAAGGCAGAGATAACAATTCAACTTTAACTTAAACTCTATCTGGAACAGGATCTCTCAGCAGTGTTTGGGTTCTCTTCGTTTGACCCTACTCAGGATTAAGGCTATAAGGTGGCAAAAAATAGAACTACAGGCAGCGGAGAGGATTTTTTTTCCTTCATATGAATGGGCAACTCCGCCATATTGTAGAAAACAGAACTATAGGCACCGTAAACTTAAAAAAAGGTGTTCGCCCTTTTCTTCAAAATATACTAGCCCCTTCCTCCTGCAGTGATAGACTGATAGTCATACTGTCCACATCCCAAGTATATCACTAAACCAGCTACTGGGTTTCTCCTACTTGGCCAGACCAAGAAAAGAATCGGGCCACTTTTCTGATTAGAGGATTCAGAACAAGCAAAATGATTAGGGACACGCTAAAACGCGATAGAACCCTTCAGGAACAACTAGAATTCGACTATAATGAAACCTAACCAAATTACTGGCCTGTAATTATTCACCCATCCATCGCAATTGGAATTCGAGCACTCCATTGGAAATATAGTGGATGCCAACTAGAATATAAACCGAGGAAAATCCAACTATAGGATAAGCTAAGAAAAAGGTCACCAAACAAAAATACCACAAACATCTAATTGCTTGATACTGTAGACGGTTAAGATAACACCTAACTCCGATCTTCTTCTCACTCCTGACGAGTGAGCGATTCAGATCAACACAGAATCAATACCTGGCCATCTACAAATTAAGTTCTGTTCTTTCTTCTCCCTGTCTTGTTTGCTGAAGGAAATAACTCATGTCTCACAACAAATGCTCGAAGTTTGATCAAATTTTCAAGCGAAAATCACAGATAATGCAGAAAAGGAAGAAGCAGCACATGAAAATTGAATCCCAAAATCATCAAACCAAAAGGACTAAAAAGAGCCCGAATTTAAGATTAACAAAACCTAAAACCTCCATTCAATGCAGAAAAACACTTCCATCCTTAGCTGAATGAAAAGTTAAAAGTAAATTGAAAAACATATACAAGGGACAGATTTGCCAAACGCAGATCCACTATCATTGAAACTCCTCGCCGAGTAACAACTCCAACTCTTCAATGAAGTAAGTTCTCACAAGCAAATACAAAAAGAATGGGTAGCGATGACAGTGAATTTCAAGAGAGCCCGCACGGTACTCGACAAGAGGGAGGAACTGATTTTCTTGACCTACAAGGAAGGTCTGAAAGACCTCATATGTCCTACATGCGAGGCCTGGAGGGGACTGCACTGGACTGACGAGGACAGGGAGTTCACTACTAACATACCACATAATTGTGCCTAGAAGTTGCTAATCATAGCATCAATGAACATGCCACTCAGACACCATGCACAAAAAAAACCAACTAAAAACGGTTGTTCAATGATGTATCATAGACCATCAGATATAAGTAAGAAATGAACGTCATGAAAGATATCTAAGGGACACCAAACATCCTCCTTATAAGAAGTTGCACACATAAATCATTAGCAAGGACAATACCACAAGCACAGGTACCAGCCTATAATTAATCCTTCTATACCAAGGAGTCTATCACAGTCACACAATGAATTCAAGTAAACGGCCCTCCACTAGTAGAAATTTGCAGCCTATGTACATGCCATATTGCAAAAATCAACTGTCACATTTCAGAATACAAACCAAGCAATTCAAACCCAACACTTCCATTACACACATATTTCTCATGCGAAAAAGTAGAGAAAGAGATGACTAACTCAAAGTAAACCAGCAGAATATTACCGTGGATGTCAACTAAGTTAAAGAAACAGATATACTAAGCAATCTACAACAAACAATTCACATATACAAGAACTAAGTTAAAGAAACAAATACACTTAGCAATCTACAACAAACAATTCATATATACAACAACCAATATATAAATAGTGGAAGCTTTGATAACACCTAATCCACTCTCTTACTCTCCGTGGTCCTAAAAACGAGATAAGGAGTACAAACCAGCAAATGCAAAATAAAAAAAATCCCTCAGTCAGTACTTTGCATCTAAACAATGATTCCCCAATCCTCTGTCACTTAATTATGTTTCTAATTTCCTGTGAGATAAAATCTTGCTTCACAAAATTGACAAATATTTCGCCTTCAGTTTTTAAGAATATGCTAGGAGTGCACAAAAGGTGACAACTGAACGTCAAATTAACCACCAAAGAGAAACCCAGATACATCAAACTAACACAAAAGCACGGAACTTCCAGTTTAACAGTAACAAGAGCCCTAAAACCTCAAAGGCATGCAGAAAAATCTCTTCCAAGGTAAATCGACTGATCAGGTAAATTCTTCAGATGCTCCAATCTATAAATTCTCGTAAGCATCCATTTAGCCTCCGAACTCTGTTTTCAACTAAACACTCACAACAATTGGTAGCAAACCATTCAGAAGAGAATTCTAAGAGCTCGTACTTCTATGTTTCTCTTCATTGTGACTCCCACCCAATGAACTTATATTACAGAATCATAAGAAGCCTTATATGAGGTTCATTAAGACATTTCTACAAGCACAGTGATCATCAATAAATAAATTAACCTTACAAACTGTCTCAAATTATCCACCATAGAGAAATACATATTTAATAAACTAACCAAACTGGACAGCATTTCCAATTTAACAATAACAAAAGCCTTAAACCTCATATGGATGCAGAAAAACCCCTAGCAAGCTGAATTGGCTGAAGCCATACAGCCCTAAAATATATAAAAAGAGAGAGATAATAACCAAAGTGGCAATTCATTATTTCTGAAACTCTTCCTCGAGTAATAAACCTAATGATCACACCACATATAATCTATATAGAATTTAGTGATTCACAATATCAGTAGGCATACAAACACGCTTAAACAACTTAAAAATCCATGTATCAAATATAAAGAAAAAAAAAAGAAAAAGGAGTTGTTTGAGAGGAAAAACAAACCCTAAATTTTATCGATATCCTCATCTTCGAATTCGATGTAATCATCACTAGCACCTTCTTCTTCATCATCAAGTCCACCAGTAATTCCTTCATTAAGTCTAGTATTCTCAGGTAATTCTCCATAAGCTTTCAAAAGTCTAGCTTCATCAGGCATGTATTTCAAGATGACATCAGCTTTATCATCTTGATAATCTCTTAATCCAACCAAAATTATATCACCGGCTGCGATCCAGACTTTCTTATGCATCTTTCCTCTGATATGACTAAGTCTTTTAGTACCATCGATACACATAGCTTCACATCTTCCATTACCCAGCATCCGGAGAACTTGTGCATATTCTTGTCCATCTTCCTTGAATACAAGTTCTCTTTTCTCATCGTCTGCTTCGTTCTTTCCTCTCTTTCTGTTCTTACCTCCCTTTCCTTTGTTCTTCGGCATCTCCGCTGCTTGATCTGTGAAACCCTAAAAGAGTTTTCTATCTCTAGATTTTTCTGTTAGGATCGGGTAATGAAAAACCCTAACCCTAATTTCTTCTCTAGTCTCAGCTGATAATTCCTCAAATGCTGTCTTTTCGAACCACTAGTCCTCCCAGTCTATCTATTAAGTACGGTATTGAGTACTCTGAGTTAGCGTTTAACCCACGGACCATGCTGGTGCCTTGGGAATCTTAACAATAGTATGGTGGATGAACGACATCTGTTATATTGGCGCCTGGACTTGGCAGATTCCTTCTAAGAGGGAAAGTCAAAATCCACATAGAAAATACTTATATTTTTCCTAAAATCTTTCTTCAACTTTAACCGCTTCAATCAATACGTGGATTATATGGCTTAGATTTGATTAGACATCCTCTATGTGCATGTTAAGTTCTAGACATTCACCTAGAGGATGTTTTCCCCTCCAACTCATCATATTTTATTAAAATAAATTTAAAAATAAAAATGAAAATAATTTTAATCAATCATTAAATGACATATTTATAAAAAAAAAAAGTTAAAACTTATGAGTTAGAGATGCCTATTTTCTACTCTTGTATTTAGAAAATTTATAACTATATATATGTGTGTCATAATTCTAGAGGATGTCTAGTATGGGGTGCCACGTATGAAATATTCATATTTACCATTGGAGAAGATCTTAGAGCATCTCCAACGGGTTGTGATATGCTTCCAATTGTATAAAATTATAAATATATCCTTTGGGAACTTGGACACCAATTTTTTTAAGGAATATGAGAAAGATAATTTTCAACCATTATCATTTTAATAACAAACTAGGTATCACCCTGGCCTACGACTAGGGCTCGACCTTGTATTGGTTTTTTATGTTATATGGTTTGTCTTTTAATGTAGTATAAAATGCTAGGTTGATTAGTCTAGCTTCTTTTCTGAAGCAATGTTAAATGCTTAAATTGCTTAAATACTGTTGTAACCAAGGGATATAGATTGTTGTATGGTTATCCGATTAGAAAAATTAAATATAACCATTATACTTGTTATGTAGTTGGACTTATATTCAATACTCCTGTATATTGTATTTAAAATTAAAAATATAATACAAGTGTTCTGAAATTGGTTGGGCACTATTCACTAAAATAAGAACTGTTTTGATAATTATTAAAGAAAGTTCACATATAAAACAAAGCAAATTCATTTTGAAACATCGTATATTTATTTTTTCGATTATATTTACTATAAAAATCGTTGAATATGTTTAAAGTATAATGACTCTTTAATATTTTTATAATCTAAATAAATAAGAATTAAGAAAATCAGGTAGTCTTAAAAGGAAAAAAAACTTAAACTCTACCCATTTAAAACTTGTTTTTTAGATGTTGATCACAAAAATATAAGATTACACCATAAATTGTTCACAAAAATATAAAATCCAAATGTATAACCTATAAATTTAAAACTTCTGGTCAATAACAAGAGTGCTTTAAAATTAAAATGCATAATATAAATCAAAAATTAACCACTCTAATCAGTTTGATAGTCAATAACCCTAAGAATCTTATTAAATATAATCTTCCTCCTCATCAACACTATTGCTCCTCTTGCTCTTCCCAGATGACTCACTAACAGTTAACACCCGTTGTTCAATTCCAGCATCCATCTTCTTATGACAATTTTTATTCTTTGGTGCCTGCTCATTGTCCTTCTCGGATTATCTATATGAAGCATGTACCACTCAAAGTCCCTGTATTCAGGACCTTATACGTCTAGAAGTAGACAGATAAACCCCAGATCATCTGGCACTGCCTGATCCCAGAATATGAAAAATTCGTCGTTGGTTGTTAAAAATTCAGGTAAACATGGGTCAGTACCGATCCAGTATATGTTGGGTTTTGATTGTTCATCAATACCCAATCTTTCTCTCAATATATTTTCAAATTCTTTTAAGCCAACCTTTTTTCTATCCATACAAGGGAAACGTAATGTCAACTTACTTGAATTAACATGTACACTTATATTTATGTATCGATACTGCACGTAATCACTGCAACTGAATTGAAAACAAAAGACAAAATACATCAGTGTATTGAAACCCTAATTAATTAAATTGTTTAATTTTAAAGCTAAATAGAAAAAACTTAAAGATAGATCTTAAAGGCTCAAGAGATACGTCAAATACCAAAAAATCTAAGAAAAAAAATATCTACACAAATCAAATGCTGACTTCTATTAGATGAAAAGGAATAATTCAATGTGACTTAGAGAAACTCCAATCTATTATCCACTTAAGTAAACTCAAAAGACAAATGCATAATAGTTTCACAACACACTTCTTACAACCATAAAAAAACTTAACATGTAGAACAGTGAAAAACTACATTCTAAGATCATACTGGAAAAACCATTGATCAACAAATTACAACAAATTTATCCTAAGAAACTTATCCAGAATAACATTGAAAACTCGATTCTCAACCCTAAAATCAGAAGGAGTAAACTAAATGATATTAGTTTTTTGAACAATCTTAGATTCATGCCTAAATAAAATAAGTGACCAATGAAATATTAGTTTTTAAGGTAGTTAAATCATTACGTTCAAACCCTATTCTATCTTTCTGTATAAATATGAACCGCACCTTGCTTTTCTTGTATATTGCTAGGACTACATCCTTGCTTCTGGCTAAGTTCCTACTTAGAATTTAGAAATAATCTTAAAAAGAAACAACTAAAAAGAAACAACTAAAAAAAAATAACCTCAAAAGTTTTCACTTCCGATTTTCCATTAATCAATTAAAGCAAACGGACTAAAATTTAGAAAACAACTTTGGTTTCGAAAATGTTACCTTGAATCTAACTTCTCTTTCCCCTTGTTGTTGTTCATCTTTTTTGTTAGTTTTTGTTTAGATACAAGAGAGTCAAAGAAGTAGAAAAGAAATGGAAAATGAAAAAGAAAAATCATTCTCGAACAGTGGATAAATGACTATATGTTTGACTTTTTGTTTTTCTTCGATTTGGTCTATGTTTTGAACCATGTGTCAAAATTTTATGTACCTAATATCCAGGCGTCGAAATTGATACACGTGGATTGTGGTAGATTTTATTTTTACTTTTATTACTACTAGTAATTTTTATTATTTTCTTGTGTAAAATTGATTATCTCAATGAGCAGTTGGTTGCAAAAAATTACCATAAAATTAATTATATGTTTCTATCCAGTATTCCTACACATTGTAGCATAGGTGTATTGAGGTTGGTTGGGAACCAATCATCTTTCCTGATTGGTGACCTGTCGTACTGAAAGTTCAATGCAGGCAAGTTGTTTCTTGTTAACCAATAAAAATGTTAACCAATCAAAGACCTACAAATGAGTTAATATTTAATAATATAATTGATATACACTTCTGTATATTGTATTTAAGATTAAAAATTTAATGCAGAAGCTTTGAGCCGGGGATTAATCTCTTAAATTGGTTTTCGTTTATTAGTTTAAAAATATTATATTTAATTTAAATATATTATAAAATTTGATGCTTAAGTACCATTGCTGCAATAAAAAGAGAAGATAATTACGTGAGCAAATAATAGACTTGGCTATAGCTGTTTTGTTGCTAAGAATCATATTTAATAATCTTTATCGTCTAAAGTAATAAATCTTAACCGTATACATAACGAATGAATATTCATACTTATGCCCCAACGAATGCCGAAATTGTCTCTCATGGATCGGTCGACAAAAGTGTTATCTGGTAATCCATTAACGCGTTAGAAATACAATGCATATGTACTAAGATTGGTTGAGCACCAGTCATCCTTTTTCAATAATGATCGACTAATTAACATAAGGTTCAATGGATTGAAGTAATTTTTTGTTAGATAGGATGCTAATAGGTCTAAGTGGTTGAATTGATATCTTTACATATTGTATAAAAGAACTATTTAAATTAGGAACAAAATAAAAATCTTAATTAATCAAAGTCTTAAATATGAACTTTGTAGAATCAATTAATTGTAAAGCTTAAAATTTCCGAATTAGTTGGTTTTGATATTTCTCGAATTACTTAAAAACCTCAAATAATTAGAGTTAATATCTACTTCTTACTATGTTGATACTCTCTTTTTCGAGATTCCATTCTAATTTTGTGTGTTATTTTCTTAGAACATTGTTCAACCGGAATATTGTTTTGGTTTCGATTGTTGTTTTGATCATTAATTATTTCATTTAACTCGCCCACGTATCTAAATTTTGTACCCGAGGGAAAATTAACCGTGATAGGTTGCTACATTTCCGCTTGGTTACCTCTGCTTGACCAATGTACCCATACCTAGTATTCGTTCTCGGATCCACTTCTTGAACAACTATTACATCACTCTTTGCTTCAGAATTATTCTCACTTTCTACACCATCATCACCAAAATTTCCATATGTTTCAATCATCTCAGTTAGAGATTCAAGATAGGCTACATAATTGGCGTCAAAATCTGGTGCATATCTTGCAGGAATGCCAGCATTACGATAATATGTACCCTATTCTGTGAAAAACTATTGTCTGATTGTGTCGGTCACCATAACACCATTTACAATCCTCACCATTTATCCCTGCAAGATGTTTTTACAACACCAAAACGAAGTTAAAAATCTATGGTTGCAATTTACAAATTCTTGAAATAAAAACATACAAAGGAGACAAATGAATTAGTTATATAATTACTAAGATTATATAAGATTTCTGCATTTGAACTTAAATCTCGGCAACTAATGGAATTGCTTCAACTATTTTTTCTCTTCAAATTCTATATTTATCTTATTATATCCATTTTAAGGCTTAAATTTTATTCAATCCAACCAAAATTGGAATCAGTAAATCCAATTGCAACAAATATTGTATCAACTTATACTGTTTGTGTGTTATGTTGCTTGTTATTATTGAAACCCTAAGTGAAATCCTAATTGAAACCTAATTGGAATCCTAACATATGGCTGGTGCAATTTTATGCATCAAAATCCTAACTGAAATCCTGTTATAATTGGTGATGCAGGAGTAATAATCAGATGAATTAAGAAATTAAAATCTAGTTGTACAAGAGCTTAAACCAAATTAGAAAATGTAAGCAATATGGAACATAAAGAGATTATCATAGACTCATTAGTTTCAAATCAACCCTTATATTAAACCTTAAAAAATAAACAATTAAGCCGATTTGCATCTTTCATATTCAATTACTAATTTTCAAGTCAAATATCCAGTCAAACACAAAAAATCATAATATTTTAATTTGAAGATAAGTCATTTCAACTATCAATTTAAGAGACATAAGCTAAAATTTGTTACTTGATGTGTAATTAGATTTACTCAAGAGAAAAACCAAAGAAGTAATGAAACTCATAATGTATAACGTACAAATTCTGTTACCAAATATACATTATGTTAATAGTTTAGCATAATATAAATTGTATAATTAGTTTATACAAAATATCAATTATATCAATCTTAGTGTAATTAGTTAGTATAAGATGCTAAAATAGAAAGGAAAAAGATAGATTTACCTTAAATTGAATTCTTGATATCCAGAGCCCAGTTGATGGTTTTTTCTTTTAATTTTATTTTTTATCCGATTTTATTTTCCGTTACAACCTATGCCTTGAGTGGAGTATTAATGAAATCTTCATATTTAAAGGGTATTTATATTTAAAAATTCTCTCTGAAGTTTGATTTAGCAAAATTGTTTGGCCAAAAAATTAACCTCGACAATCTTACAGAAATAAAAGTGCTTAACTATGTTAAATTTTAGTATTTTACAAAATATATTAAATAACAAATAATATAATAAGTTTTAAAGAAGGTTAAAATTAAAGATAATAAAATTTATTTTAAAAATTGATTTTTTTATTTATTTTTGGTTACATTTAGCATAAAAAACGGTTGAATATCTCCAAAAAAACATTTAACCTAATTTTTTTTTATTCAAGAATTAATTGTATATTTTTATTTTTAGAAGCATAAATCAATTGTAAATAATGACTCTTTAATATTTCTTTCATCTAAATAAATAAGAACTAAGAGAATCGAGTAGTCTTAAAAGGAAAAATTTAAAGTCTATACTTTTTTATTTATTTTCTTGGGTCAAAAAATTTATCTCGGTTTGTATATTTTTTAAAAGTGTTGATTATAAAAATATAAGATTACATCATAAACCGACCACAGTAGTACAAAAAACCAAAAGTATATCTTAGAATTTTAAAATTCGAAGTTAACAATCAAGCTAACAAAAGTGCATCATAATTAAAATACTTGATATAATTCAAAAGTTAACCATTCTAAATCAGGTCAATAGTTAGTAACTCTAAGAACCTTATTAAATATCATCTCCTTCCTTGTCAACACTACCACTCCCAGATGCCTCACCAATAGTTATGAGTTGTTGTTCCATTCCAGCATCTAGCTTCCCATTATAACTTGTATCCACTGTGTTATGTTCATTTTCTTTTATATTATATCTAGCATCTAGTACGTCTAAATTCAGACAGATTGATGCATATTGGAAGCGTGTAAAGATAATAATAATCGCTGCGGAATAGAATTATTGAAAAGTAACCGGTAGAATGGTAGAAATCGATAGAAATTAGTTGATCTTCAAAGAGATGTCCTAAAATCTACGGGGTTATCTAGACTTCGTTAATTCACTACGAATAGCGACTATAGATATGAGATTAGTATTCAGACTTCGGGGGAGCCCCAACTATGAATAAAAATCAAAATCAATAAACTCAACAAGTTTAATGAAAATAAAATAATTTTAGTTAATCAAAAACTCTCATAATTTTCGTTTTTGGAGCTCCTTATATAGATAACTCCTACTAAAAAAACCATAAACTTATCAAAAACCTATAAACTTGTTTCCGAAGGTATCTACTACCTTTAGGTAACTTTCATAACTTATTAAAACTCTTAAAATAAACTTCTAGACTCTTCTAAAATTACCCTAAATAATAAATCCGAAAATTAATTATTTTTCTACTAAAAATAACATAAATATTTTTCATAAATCTCCCTCCATCACAGATGGGCCCCAAATCGTTGGGTACAGCTTGATCCCAGAACATGAAAAAATTATCATTAGTAATTAAAAATTCAGGCATGCTGGGATCACTCATCCAATATAAGTTAAGAATTTCTGGTTCAGCAATATGAAACTTTTCTCTCAACAGATTCTCAAGCTTTTTTAGGTCAGCTCTATTTTTATCCATATGAGGTAAATGCAGCGTTAACTTACTCGACCTAACATATACACTTATATATCTGAATTATAATCGTGCGCAATCATTGCAACAGAATTTACAATAAAAAAAATAAGTATACTGAAACTCTAATAACTCAAATTTTTTTATTAAAAAACTAATCAGAGAAAACCCAAAGATTGATCTTAAAGACTCGAGGGATATGTCAAATATTAAAAACTGTAAGAAAAAATTATTCACATAAATCAAATATTAACCTATATTAGATGAAAAGAAAATCCACTCCACACATAATTAACATGGCTTTGGGAAATTCTAATCCATTATCCACTTAAGTGAACTCAAAAGACAAATACATAACAAATTTACAACATAATTCTTATCACAACAAATAACTCAATCAGGGAACAGAGAAAACCCACATTCTAAAGAACAAAATTCTAACAAAAATTCCAAGCAAATAAAACTAAACATTTGTAAATCAATTACAAAATGCAAACTGATAATAGAAGTTATAAGATAGTGTTATTAATTGAGGCCTAGATAGAAGTAATTTACATGGTATCTGTGGAAGATTTTCTTATGTTGGATTTCTAATTCAGGTGAAGGATATTTGCTCCTATAACATGACTTAGAGAAATGCTAATCCGTTATTTACTTAAGTGAACTCAAAAGACAAATACATAACAGATTAAAGTTAAAAGAGTAAACTAAATGGTAAAAGCACCATACAGTAAATAAATATTAATAATTTTGAAACCTGAAATATTATCTTTACAAATAATCTCAGATTTATGCCTATAAAAAATCAGTAATCAATCAAATATTAGCTTTTAAGATAATTAAATCATCATATTCAAACCCTATCTTATTTATTTGCATTTATGTGTTAATATAAAACATATTTAACTTAACATGCCCATTAGTGTGGTCGTTAGTAAGACTAACTTTTAATCTCCAAGGGACACAACTAAGAAAAAATACTCTCAAAAAGTTTTCACTTATTTATTTCCTCATTCCCAAATTTTAGCTTCACATTGATCAACTGAATTAAACAGATTAAAAATTAGAAAACAATATTGGTTTTGAAAATCTTACTTGGAATCTAGCTTTTCTTTCCCCTTGTTGTTCTTTATTTTCTTGGTTAGGTTTTTTTTTTTAGACCATGAAGTCAAAAAAGAAGTAAAGAAATGGAAAATAAAAAAGATAAATCACCCTCGAAGAATGCATAAAAGACTATATGTTTGATGTTTTGTTTTCCTGCGGTTTGGTCTATGTTTTGGTCCATGCATCAAAATCTTATGTAGCTAATTTCCATCCGTCGAAATAGATAAATGTGAGCTATCATAGATTTTACTTTTTCTTTTGTTAGCATTGGTAAATTTTATTATCTCCTTGTGTGAAAATGACTATCTCAGTGAGAAATTGGTTCCAAAAAATCACCATAAAATTTACACTTGATTATCATCTTGATAATGCTATTTTTTCAAAAATAAAATAAAAAAATCTTGATAATTCTTTGTATGCCACCATATTAATGTTTCTCTATAACAATCCAACATAATGGATGTACAATCCCTCTCGTCATAATTTCATGAAAGCTACGACAATATGTAAATTTTGAAACATTCATTTTTACATTGTTTGTGAACAAATACTTGTTTAAGTTCTTTGAAAAAATAAAATAAAACCAAACTCAGACAACTCGAATGTTTAACGATGGATATGTGAAATAAATATTTTAAAATTTTAAATTTAAATTTTAAATTTAACTGTGAAGCATGTATATTTGCATAGCATCATATACCTATGCCAAGGTAAACTTTTAAAATAATAATTTATTAGTCATTTACCTTGACCGTGCTGATAGAAAAGCCTTAGAAACGTTGTTATTTTTTCCATGTTAAATATCTTCTTGTTCGTTAAATAGAAGTTCAATCTACATGAGAGCAACACCCGTTTAAGTTATAGCATTACATGATCAAGAGTTTTCAAAATAACAATACTTATCAATATTAAAAGTTAATTTATTTTATGTTTATTTCTTGTTCTAAAGCCAATTGGACCTCTCTTTATAGTTCCTACTCGAGTTCCATGTGCCACTAGAGAGTGTGCATTGAATGCAATTGGTTGATGGCATAACCAGATGCGCCCATTATTATCTCCTTTGGCATTGCTTTCTTCTTCAGCTGTCCTTGATACGTGTCTGAAGCTCTCCAACTTTATTATTATAGTTGAAGGAGGTGGACAACGTTTTTTTCCGACAGTGAATGGGTGATGGAGGGAGATTTATGGAAAATAAATCTATTATATTATTATTATTATTATTTGTATTTTATTAATGATATATTTAGTAGAAAGATAATTAATTTTCGGATTTATTATTTAGAGTAATTTTATAAGAGCCTAGAAGTTTATTTTAAGAGTTGTAATAAGTTAGGAATGTTGCCTAAAGGTAGTAGATACCTTGGGAAACAACACAAACTGCAAAGGGAGATTATTAACAAATATCAAATAATGACTACGAATAACGATTATAGATATGAGATTAGTATTCAGACTTCGGAGGAAACCCAACTATGAAAAAAAATCAAAATCAATAAACTCAACAAGTTTAATGAAAATAAAATAATTTTCATTAATTTATAATTGTCTTAATTTTTGTTTTTTAAGCTCCTTATATAGATACGTCTTGCGTCATCAACATAAACTTCTCTTTCCTCACCAATCTGTTGGTCTAAAGTGAGTGGTACTGGATTAATGACATACTCAGCGTGAGCACCTATTTTGTGATATATTGTGCTTGAGTAGCACACATATGTTCTATATTTTCCAAATAACTGTTCTGTCAATATTTTCCTTCCGGTGTTTGAGAGAATTACCCCCCGAATTCTACTTGTATTTATGTACAAGTTCTCTTATGACAAAACCATTTCATATACAAGTCAGAACTTATAGTTTCTGCCACATGTGAAACATGAGTTTCATGAATAGAATTTTCATAACATAGTACTGGAATATTTCTATGTTTGGTAAATCTTCCAACATAATACTCCTTCCTTTATTGTAAATATTATGATGGAGGGAGATTTATGGAAAAGAAATCTGTTATTTTATTATTATTATTTGTATTTTATTAATATTATTTTTAGTAGAAAATAACATTAATTTTCTGATTTATTATTTAGGATAATTTTAGAAGAGCCTAGAAGTTTATTTTAAGAGTTTTAATAAGTTAAAAAAGTTATATAAAGGTAGTAGATACCTTGGAAAACAAGTTTTTATATTTTTCGTGAGTTTAGGGTTTGTTTATGAGGAGTTATCAATATAAGGAGCTTAAAAAACGAAAATTAAGACAATTATTGATTAACTAAAATTATTTATTTTCATTAAACTTGTTGAGTTTATCGATTTTTATTCATAGTTGGGTTTATCCCGAAGTCTGAATGTTAATCTTATATTTGTAGTCGTTATTCGTAGTGAATTAATGAAGTCTAGATAAACCCGTAGATTTTAGGATATCTCTTTGAAGATCAACAAACTTCTATCAATTTCTACCCATTTTATCGGTTACTTTTTAATTTTGATTCCGCTGCAATTTTATCATCTTTAAAAGCTTCTGATCTGCATCAGTTGGTTACCATAGCAAAGTTGATTCTAGGGTTTATAAGATGTAACTAAGACGAATATTCAGGGTTAATAAGTTGTCACCAAGACAAGATTTTATAAGATGTGAAGATTTGATCAAATTAAAGAAGGAGATTCTAATTCTGGAAAAGGTACAACATTATTTGAACAAGTCATCAAAATTTCTATCTAAACCATGCTCGCTTATATGAAAAAAAAAAACAATGAAGATGACGACGTTGAAGATGTGTTTTGCCGTCATGACAAGGTTGCATAAAATCAAGTTATTATTGATTGGCATAAAACTCTGATCTTTGATAAATATCCCGACAATGAGGAGGATATGAATTTTACTTCTCAAAAAGGCGAAGAACATCTTGTTTTTCCCAAGAAGTTTCACATGAGTTGATGGAGTTTCATGGTGAGTCATCTAATCCTGATAAACTTATTTATTTAGAAATTTCTGATACTGATGAGTTGTCTTATCTCTGCCCAAAGATATATCCTAAAATCTAAGAGTTTATCTAGAGATAGTTAATTCACTACGAATAACGGCTATAGATATGAGATTAGTATTAAGACTTCGGGGTAAACCGAACTATGAATAAAAATCAAAATCAATAATTTCAACAAGTTTAATGAAAATAAAATAATTTTAATTAACTCATAATTGTGTTAATTTTCGTTTTTTAAGCTCCTTATATAGATAACTCCTCCTAAAAAAACCCTAAACTCACCAAAAATAAACATATTCACAAACATATAGAGATAAATATTTTTTAATAAGTAAAATCCTAAATAAAAGCACTACATAATCAATGATATAACAAAATCATAGGTAAGAATATCGATTTGCAATCTAAGGAAATCAAAATACATCTCTCTTTTTCTCCTCCTATTTTAGGATAATACCTACAATTAAGATTTATCCTATAGCCTACTCTTATGAGAAGGTTCAGTGGTAAATATGGCATACCGGGGAAAAAGGCTTATTGGTACAAGTTATTCTACAAATTGAACTGTTAGTGATAAACATAAAAAAAGTTTTAGCATGAAACACATAATTGAATTCACCAAATGCAACTAACTAAACTAAAAAGTACAATAAACTGTGGCTTCTCCATCACCATTCCAATCATACACAAAGCATAAGATTCACTGAAATTAATCAATCAATTGAAGGTTGAAGTTATTTTACTCACAAAGATGATTAGGAATCTATTCAAACGATTCGAAAATTACCATGCAAGCTGCCTGTAAAGTATAAAAAAAAGTTAAAAATCTATGATTGCAGTAAGATTGAATCGCATAACATTATAGATCATTTACAAAATTCTCATAAAATTGAGCACTAAATACCAAAACTCAAACCAATTCATTGTTATTAACAGTAAAGTTTAAGGTTCTATTTTAGCTAAAACAATGGGATACCCTAGCGGATTTTTTCGAGCAGAAGTTTAGTCGTTTAGATGAACAAAACTTGAACCATTACTACCCCTGTGTGACATATTACTAATGATTTGATTATGTTCTATATATAACTCCCTACTTTAGGTATAGATGTCAAGCCATCCTTGTAGAAGAACGATGAGTGATCCCTGGTTTCAGTTCCACATATATTTTTATTAAAACTGTGAATATGTCCACTCGTTAACCTTTATAAAAACTCAAATAAAACCTGTAAAAAGCAAGCAGACTTAAATAGTAGTTCTGGCATAATCTTAAGCTATCATTAGGACCCAAATCAATCCTTATACTGGGCATATCCATTAACCCAAATCTCGAATCCCTTATATAAACATCACACTCTACATCCTTAAAATACAACAAATGACATTATTGTAGAGAATCAAATAATGGGTTCAAGGACACATTAATATCAAAACGTGTCTAATCTTGCAACACAAAAATGTCAATCTATTACCTAAAGTTTGCTTAGTTATTCTGTGTAAATAATATATTTTTAGAAATTGTGCTTGAGTGATATCGATAAAAGGATAAAATAGATTAGTTTGAAGTTAAAATGGACACTGATTCTTTATTATTCAAAGAATATTAAAGAGAAACTTGAGATAAAAACTATGATTTTAGATTTTTTACCTTAGAAGAAATTGATCTAGCATGAAGCAGATGGCCTTAGGTTTTGCTGTTCTCTTGGTTGTATCGTTTGATTATTGAAGTAACCAACAAATGATTTTATTGTAATAGCTTCGAGACCAAGAGCATTGGTCACACCCATGGTTGGGTAAGAAGCATTGTTATTGTCGAAATATTTTTCTTTTGTCTTGTAAACATTTTTTAAAAATTATTTTATTAAGTTCTCCACTATTTAACTTAGTATAGGTCTTAAGGAAGAGATATTATCAAAAGATGTTTGTGCACATACCACTTGTTATCTACCGCACGTATTAGCCATACACATACTACCAATGGTGCACCCAAATATCCTTTTGTAGCACAATATATAAAAATTAAATAGGATATAAAAACAACATGAAATTAAAATAAATAGTTTTAAGAAAACCAAATACCATTCTTCAATTAAAAAAAAAACACCAAGTGGTGTTATTTGGAAAAACAAATTAAACGCTACTATCTATTGGTAAAATGTTCATAATGACTATCATGATGAAAAAAAGAAAGAAACAGGAATAACATCCATATTTTATTTTTTGATATTTTATATAACACCATACTTGACACGTATTTGGTGCGCAATATTTTAATTCTAATACAATAACAAAGGAAAAAAAATTAGGTTGACAATATTTTTTTTTTTATGTATAGCATATCTATATGCTCTATAAAATAATCACAAAGTATAACTTTAAATGTAGAGTTACATTACCTTCTACCCGTAATTGACTTCCGCTAATTATTTAACCCGAAATCGAATGCATACATCTTTGAATTGTGCTCAACTTCCCAGCTTCTCTCTCTTCAGTTCCACATAGTATAAGATTTTGTTTGCAGATTTGCATTCTATCTCGATCCTAGATTCTATCCATGTTGACATTGTATTTTTTATGCATATGTTATTTTAGTTGTAACAACTTACGTTGTTGTTCCGCTATTACTTTTCGCTCATCATCATAGAAATATTCTCCATAATCTTTTATCTGCTCTTCATATCCATATCATGGGAAAAGACTCTTTAATATATGTTCTCTATATACCTGCTCAGTTACCTTTTTTCGTAGGAATGAAATCACTTCTCTGTCTATTTCTTTTATTATTATTTTTTCAAAACAATATTTGGAAAACAATAATCGTTTACCCTTTTAATGCTACAGAGACGTTTCTCCCATTCGTTTTCATCAAGCACATCATCAGATCCCACAACTTCTTTAATTTTTTTATTTAGTAAATAAGCTTCAAACATTTTACCGTCACGTCCTAATTTTCTAGTCGTTGAATTATCTTTTTTCTTCTTAATCAATTCAGTATCCTTTAATGCTAAAAATTGATCAAATGTCATACCATCCCAGTCTTTGTCTAGTTTTTGATATTCTTTAAACTTTCTAAGTTCTTGTTCATGTGTTCTGTTATAGCTATCCATATATGTTGTTATCTTGTAGTGATATTTAATTCATTTTTTTTTACTAGATCCATATTGCTCAATAGGATTGTACTCTGCAAAGCTCAAATCATTCTACTCACCAAGTTGATTATGCATAAATCCTTGCAATTCTTTTTCATCATCTGAATCTTTTGGCTCTCCATAGATTCTCCATGGAATCCTTGTGTATGTCTGTTTTAGGGTGAAAACAAATGTACGGTAAAATTGTACTTTCAAGTAGGTTTGAGAGATCAAAATCGAACAAGATGAGCCTAAACCAAGAAATGGTCATTCACGTCCTGCTTCAATTACAAAGATGGAAATGATTTGGGTAGGTCTTA
>JAJJMC010008370.1:5146111-5173392 GCA_023531435.1 Papaver californicum | reverse complement strand
GAAGCAAAGAAGGTTGAGAAAATATCAGTGTGATAGTGTATGAAGAAAAAAATGGATTCTCTGAGAGGAATCGTTAATATTGTAGGTTTTGTTTCTTAAGACTGAATATCTTGTCTGTCTTTTCTGTTTTATTTCGAATAGATGAGAATCATTTATTTATAGTTCACAGGAGACACACTGATTTCTCGTAAGTTATGGAAGTTAGGGAGAGGTAGATAAGTGATGATTATGGAGATCGTAGTGGGGTGGTGCCCGGAAAGTAGGGAAGACCTGTCTGACCACTACTCCTAATCCTATCAACTGCTCTGTAACCGCCCACTTCTTGTTACCTTCTTGTTCGTGGAGGTGGTACCACCACCTACGATGTCGTAAACCGTCAGACCAATACCCCAATGAGAATACCCCTTGTGTTGTATTTGTTATCTCGTGGAAATAGTGGATTCATAGACCACTATGGTTTTGATTAAGTCAAGTCAAGTAAAATGACTTGCTAAGTCAGTGAGGCAAGTTGTGCGACTCACAGGATTGATAGTCAGACTGATTAATGTCGTGTCTGCGAAGTTTAATGGTCATGTACTTGCTTGAAAGTGACATGGCATATTTAATGGCTAGGTATTACTTTATAAGTGACTTATCGTAAGTCTGAGAGGCATTTGAAGCCAAATATTGTAGAGGGCTTCTTAAGAAAGAAGACTAGGTATGAGGGACCTTCCAGGATTAGGGACCTGCTAGGAGCTAGAGAGGCGCTGGACAAGGAGACGGAGGATGCTGGTACCAGAAGGACAGTGGGACCAGGAAGAGACCGGGACCAAGAGGAGGCTGCAGGCTAGGACGAGCTAGATGAGACGCTCTAAAGAGGGACGTGCTAGCCAATGAATGCGCTATCAGGGATGCGCTAGGCTAGGGACTTTCCCGGATTAGGGATCTGCCCGAATTAGGGACCTTCAGGCAGGAATGTGTCAGTCAAAGGTGCTTGTTCAGGGGCGTTAATGGCTTGGAGGGATGCACACGGTCTTGGAGGGATGCTCATGGCCTTGACAGGGACGTCCATGGACTTGGAGAGACGCGCTAGGCTTAGCTAGGACGCTTAAGGCCTGGCAGGGACAAATCGGAGAGCCAAGATGCGTTGAAGCCAAAATGAGTTGGCATTTTTCGCGCTAAGATTAGGGTTTATCACTTTTAGTGCTAAAATCAAAGTGATAAGGTGGAGTTGTGCTAACTAAGGTATCATTAGGACAATATGTGCAAGATAAGACCATTTTAGGTTAGTTAGCACTTCTTAGGTGCTAGGGTTTAGCGTCAGGAAAGTTAACTATTTTAGCGCTAATGTGGCTAACTGGTGCTAATGCGGTGCTAAGTCGAATAGCTGGTACTAACTTGGCGCTAATATGGGAAAAGGCTAGGGTTAGCTTAGTTCAGAGGTTCAACGCGTCTTTTATGGCATTGGTTCTTGATTGTGTCCCATCCGAGAGGAGTGACGCTTTATTTGGGGCTTATATTTATGCAAAGTGCTATGATAGCACATTAAGCTCGGAGGAGAAATTTGAGACGAGTTCATTGCGAACGAAGCATTACGATAAACTATTGTTTTGGGGTTTAAACAATAACTATTCACGAATTTGGTAGATATTACCAGAACATCGATGCGCACTCGAGACAAGTTCAATTAATTCAGCCGTGGAATTTTATGCGACTTAAGACTAGTTCGATATGGCATAAATATTATGAGTATTGAGGAGGCTACGAGGCCATCTTAGAATGTTTCTAATTGTTTAGAGAAGACTCAAGTTGTTCTACACTAGTGGGAAACACATTTAGGAGCTTGATACTTATTATATATATATTATAGACTATATTGTTAGCATGGAATGCCTGTAGTCTTTTGTAGAGACTGTATCCTCGATTCACTTGCGGAATATAAGTAGGAATATAGTATTTTGATGTGAAGTCAGAAGTATGTGCACTAGTATGTGCGGATATTTCTATGTTCATGCAACTAGGCAGAAGGGCGATTTTATAATTCTAACCCTTGTCAAAAAACCACCATCTATATTAAGTCCCATGCTTAGTAAGGAACATTAATGTTGCACAATAAGCACTAGATGGTGAAAATATGCTTATAATGATTATATATGCATAATTTAAATTTTAAGAGTATAAGAAGATATACTTAGCTTCTGGATTTTAGGTACTGGGATAAGTGCCCCTAAGCATGAATCTTGGATGGGATTAGTAGATGCCCACGTTCTTGCCCGGAATTTCCAAATTCGTGAGCCAATGGAAGCGTAGATGGGTTGAACTTTTGATCCAATCATGTTGGTTGAGAAGCTACCAAAAGGGTCATGGAGAGTACGTCTATAAGGAACCCCACTGGTCAGGGAAAAAACTTTGTTGGCTCTGTCTTGCCCAAGATTGAGATATGTACCCCTTAACGCAAAACTTGGCTGGGGATAGTAAACGCCCTCGTTTTTGCCAGGAATACCATCTTGTCGTGAGCAAAAGAGGGGATATGATCGGTGATTTCTCTTTTTTTTTTTTCTTTCTGGAACATATTTGCTTCATCTCAAATAGAGGATCAAGTCAGTTAGATCGATTTATCATGTATGTGTTTAGCAAGAAATATTGTTAGCTTTGTCTCCTCCAGGCAGTGTCTTTGATACAGAGTTAATCCCTTGATTTAAACTTCCTTGTAATCAAGTAGTTGGTTCCGGTGCTTGCTTAGATTTTGAGTATGCAGCAATTAAGTGCTAGTGATAGCATCAGCAAAACGGCAGTAGATGAGGGATATGACACCCGGAGACGATGCTTTGAGTTGTAGCTAGTAGCAGCAAAGTTGGAAATAATGGAAAACGACAAAAGAAGTTGATGGTAGATCAAAATTGCAAGTGAGGTTGGCAGTGGACTCCAGTGCTCTTGTCGTAGGAAGGTTGATGAGGTATTCTTGGGAGATGCAGTGCGACCTGACAGGATGGTATGTCTGAGAAGATGAAAGTCCATGGGCAGACAAGGTCTCTATAAAGCTGAGTCTTCTGAATCCCGTTTGGAAACCCTAGTTTGCATAGCATTCGCTCCCGAAGCTGTTGAAATTTCATACAATGTCATATTTTGACTTGACCCCAACTTTTGAAGCCAAGAGAACAAGCTATCATATGCAAAAAGAATCACTCGATTCAGAGTTGGATAGGTCACCCAATCATGCGTAAACATCTGTGATTAGTAATCCCGTGTTAATTCTCAGATCTTGTAAACTATAATGTAAGATCCATATCTCCTAGCTCAGGTCTATGATTGAAATGCCCTTCTGGTATATGCCATAGTAAAGACATAAACGAACACTTCTCGTGAAGGATGTTTTGACCCTTTTTTCACCAATTGTTGTCGATTTCTGAATTTGTAAATCGAAGAGGTACTGACAGGAGCATCAAGGAATAAATGAGTGGACCGAGATGGTGTTAGGGAGAAGGACTGGTGCTAGAGAGAGCATGAAAGGTACCAGGAGACAAAAAATGTACCATGAGACAGGACAGACACCATGAGACAGGACATGTACCATGAGACAGGACAGGTACCAGGAAGCATGACAAGCACCAAGAGACGAGACAGGTACCAGGAGGACAAGGTGTGTGATTTTCTCCATGGTGAGCAGATTACTGGATAATTTTTGAATAGCAACTTGTAAACCAATATTCGAGAAGTTGAGAGAAAAATCCTGAATTTGAGGTGACTAATGTTTTAAAGTTCTGAGTTGAAGATGATTGTGGCTTCCGAGTACGAAGCGTGTCCAACAGTAGAATCATGTGGCATAAGCAACAAGGATGGGGTTACCTTTCTGGATGTGATCGGGTAAGAGGCGGAGCCTTCTGGGGTATTGATGTAGAGAGGTTTTATCGCTAGTACCGTTGCTAATTATACCTTCTAGTCGAAGGATGTTACTGTATTAAGCTTTCAAAAGTGAGGGAGTCGTCAGTCCCCAAATATAACTCACTTAGATCCGCTACCCCGCTACCGGGCAGAAGATAATTTTTGATGTCGTAACAGGTTCATGCTTCCAAGAATTTGAGAGGACATGGGAAATCATAAAAGTTGGAGACGTTCTTCGTTGTCTTTGACGTGCTGGGACTGGGCGAACATCTGATTCAAATAAAAGTTGTTGATGGAGATGCAGTGACGTGTCCTTGGGAACAAGCCTGAGAGAGGCCGGCTCTGGCCTTGATTGTTGATGCGTCCCTGAGTGACGGATACTAGAGTGAGGATAGTAACTCGAGGTTCCTCCGTTAGCTTGGATCTTTCTTAAGTAAGCTTCTTTTCGTTAATTCTGATGTGGACAATATCCTCTCCAAAGATGAAAGTAATAAGCGGACTACCTCTCGCGTACTTGTTGAGGATGGTGTTTCAAATAACGTTGATATGTGGAACAATAATGTAACAGAGAGTGTTCCAATTGAATACCCTAATACGAGTATTGGCGTTGATTTCTATTTCGACATGATCCTCCTTGGGATGTGTGTGTTATCTAGTTTGGATGAGGCTTCCAAAGCCAGGGATAAGACTGAGGAGGGTTTAAAGTTCTATAATGAAAGTTAGAGGAAACATGCCTCTGAACAGATCGAGCCAGTCCTTAAAGACTTTTTTTTTTATTGTGTCTATAAAATATTTTATGGTTTTTGGGATAGTAGGTAGGCTTTGACAAGTAGTTTGCAAGAGATTTTATTTTCTAAAACAGATGATGCGTCGGAAACCGACTTTGTTTTACTGCAAGTGCACAATGTCGCAAGATGTAGACAAGAGCAAATACGGTTCGTTCCCACGAGGAGTGTGTATTACTTATACTAATAAATTCAAGTAACTTTCAGGTCAAAAGATGTTTTTCAGAATTTTATAAAGAATTAAACTAATGAATGAATTAAAACTATTTAACGAAGATTGAAATCAATAATAGAAAAATGTTAAGGTTTCGGGAATCCGTTGTAGATTAGGTTTACTTGTGTTCATTACAAAGGGTATCGATTTTACTCGTGCAAAATAACAAATCTAGCTATTAGTACACGGAAAATATTTCGTTTAAGAATCGTAGAAAATAATTTTCAAAAAGAATTGTTTGTTCTCAACCTAAGGTAGAATTTTGAAGTACTAGGTATACATGACATAAATAGTCAAAGAATATTCATAAACGATTATTACGAAAGGGTCAATGAGTTCTTCTACTAATCAAACAATGAACTATGCATGACATAGAACATGAAAAATCATTGAGAAACTAAAACATTGAAAGAGAGACAAAACATTAACATTAAACTTTTATAATTGAAAACCCTAGTTTTGAAACACAAGAAAATCTATCTCTACAAGTTCATCCTTTCACCCTAACAAAGAGATGTAGCTAGACATAGCTTTCTTAAAAGCCATGGAAATTGATTAAGAAAATATTCTATCTATGAGAAGTTGTGTCAAAAATTATATCTAGGCTCCCCTTTATATAGGCTTTGGTAACCTCCTCCCGAACCTTATCCAACTAGGAAACCTAATCTCATTAAATTTTTCCACCTCCTTTTGATCTTTATCCAATTAGGAGACTTAACCTCCTCAAAAACCAACAAAAACCATAGTTTTCACGTCAAAGGCGAGCCCAAAACGCTTCCCTTATTTCCCTTCCCGCGTAGGCCCAGTAAGGCCCAACAGATACCAAATCCAAGTTGGTTTCACGGTTTTGCTCATAACTTCTTCATACGAACTCGGAATGGCCTCATTCTTTTTGCGTTGGCTTCGCCTTTCAATTCTCTGAAGGTTGGTGTAAATAATTCCTGGATTTGGACAAGTTTCAGCTGATCTTGAGTCTTTGTATCATTTCTTTCCTTGCACAATTAAATGCTAATTCTGTTCTTCTGGACGATTCCACCTAATAAAAGATAAATAAACAAAAACAAACGTAATATACAATAATTCACATGAAATATATCAAATAAGTGCATGAAATTGACACTCTAAATATGTAAAATATGTACTTATCAAATTCCCCCACACTTAGCTTTTGCTAGTCCTCGAGCAAACAACAAATCTAAACTAACCTAAACTACAACAACTCCCTTTCGTTGAGGATACGGTCACACTTAGCATGTGTAACAAGCCTTTAAACCCCTAGGTATCCCTAGTGGACGAGTTATAGTCTCGTGAGGGTTTACAAGAGATTTACCCACAAAACCTACTCCAACTTCCAAAAATTCCAAAATCGTAAGCATCCAAAGAGCTAAGTGGACATAAATTTTTTGCACACTAATAGTAAGAAGTTAGATGTATCAAAGAAAATTATTTTCATGTTTAACTCTTGATTTAGGAGAAAACCACCATATGAAAGAATTCAGGATCGAGAGCGACCGAATGTTTCTGCCTCACTAATAGGGTTTTATGAATTTGACACTCAAAAGACGCACTTTATGGTTCTCATGTGTGCAGGAAGGAATGAAAATAGAAATCCTGCACACGTTGAATGGTGGGAAGGAAAAGGGACCTTCTGAATTATATCTTAATATCCCAAAGAAACGTGGAAAGAAAAATACATTTTTTCTGATGATCTCTACGAAAGGAAATCAACCATTATGCGAGTATGGGAATGCTCACTCACCTTCCCATCCAATCTACAATCAGCACCACTCTCACAGCGTCCCATAGAAACCTCTTTGGCTTCAACTGTAGATGATGAACTCTTGAACTTCGTAGACATCTGACAATTTATAACTCTTTTTTGCTCAAATTCTTGTTGCTTTTAAAACTATTTATAGATTTCTTCTTCCCCACGACCTTAGTTGGAAAAAAAAATAAAAAAAAATATACTCCAACAATAAAAAACAAATATATTTTTTTTCTTTTCTTTATTTTCTGTCTTTTTTCTTATATATTCTTTTCATTTTTTTTTCCGACAAGATATATGAAGTACAAACTAAAAGAATAACAATGAAACTAATATGGTCGTGGAGAAAGGACTTTACCGCTTGAATCTTCACAACTTGTTTTGTCTCGGTATCATAAACTTCATAAAAATCTACTTCTTTCGAATTTTTTTCCGCTCTTGTACTTAGTCTTCAACTAGGATATATAGTTTTACTCTTGTAGTGTTGCTTGTTGATGATGATGGTGTTTGTATGGACCTGTTGTTATCGAGAGAAAAATAGAGTGGTCCTAACTGCAAATCAAACTACAAGGTAAGGTTTTTTCGTAATTCTGATGTCACCATCATGATTGATAGAATTAGCACTCAAGAGATCAAAAAGTAGTGCTGAAATGGTGCGAGGTTGGGAAGCTCATCATTCTACTCGGAATTTTCGCAGATGAAACACTCAAAACGGACAATTGAAGGTTTGGTGCCTCACTCAGAGTATTGAATGATCAACAACTCTAATAGTGAACTCGCCACTGGCGGTTTAAGTTCTTTTTTTTCAGCTCTTGCCTCTCAACAACTAAGCACCCCGAATATATTTCTCTAATACTTCTAAGTTCAGTTATTTCGGTGAGAACTCCGTATGTAAACATAGCTAGAAGTATACTAAGTGATTATAAAATATCTAAAAGTTCGAGGTTTCATGCAAATAATTACGAAAAAGTTGAAAATTTTCTGCCTAAAAAGTAAATACTTACTAACTGCTCGCTCCTCTAGTGTTGATGAAGAATCATATATGCTTAACACTTCCCCACACTTAAACTTTACATTGTCCTCAATGTAAATTGAATTATCCAATGTAAAAATCAAGATAGGAAATCCTAAAATGATATAAAACAAGCAATCAAAAACTAAAAAGATAAGGTGAAGGAAATAAATCTGATGGGTTGACTCCCACGAAGCAAATGATACTTGTTTCCCTGCTTACGCCGTAGTTAATCTCAAACACAATGATAATGGTACCAAAAAGTCAACTGCCAAGCATAAGTATAAAGTCTGAAAAATTGGGGATCATCCCAATATATAAGTTTTGCTACAAATATGAACCTGCAAACACTAGATTGATTAATCAATAAAGATAAATAAAGTGAATTCAACCTTAAGGTTCAAAAGAGCAAACTTCCGACTTGTACATTTATTCATAGTAACACAAAAATCAAACTCACGGATTGCAAGGAAAGATTATTGAGATTTTTCAACACTTTTTATGTACCTTAAATCAGTTTCTAAGTCCACGGAAATAACTTCTATGGTTGTGTTACCTTCATCAACCATTCGAGGATGCAATGCATTGAGAATGTCAATAAGCATTGGATCATAGGATCTGCAAATTGAGCTAAACATACATCTAGAAGTTCAATTTTAGCAAAATCAATAGTTTGGCCAATATCAATCTCCTCATCATTACAAGCATTTATAAAAGAACTAGATGGATCAGTGAAACAATCATTCAATGCAACATCAGTTTCATGAGTAATTGGATCATTATCATCTTCTTCTAGATGACCGGTAGGAATCTCAGAATTTATATGATTAGAAGGTATATCAATTTGCACATCCACTGTCTTTGATTCATTAAACTCGACAATAGTATCCCCTGTATAAACAGGTTCTTCGAAATCACCATCATCTAAATAAATAGTGTTCCTAATCCAAACCTCATCCTTTTGAATAGGCGTATTATCATTAATATGATCCTGAGTTGGACGAGATACACTAGATTCAAATGTCATAACAGTATCATCATTCCTATAATCACAAGTGTCCAGTTCATCATCATTCTCATAACACACATATTCATCATCACTATCATGGGTAAGAGAAAAATAAAAACTTGAAGCATTATATGAACGAGGACGACGATCCTCTGCTCTCTGCATATATTTATCAATTGAACTATTAGATGAATCTTCTTTATCTTCCCTCTTGGAATGATTCCAAAATGCAATAAAAGAAGCCAAATCATCGGGATCCATAATACCAAGCAAAATTTACCTAATAACTCACCTTGCAAAAGCTTTGCGAGAATATCAAATATTTACTTACTTTTCGCCCCTGAATGATTCCAATGTTGCTTTTCAAACTAAGAATGGTACCAGACGGAAAACTTGGAAGGGAATTCTAAACAATCACAAGCAAGGCTGACTCAACCAAATCAAGCCTATTGAATCTAGCAAACAAAAAGCATGATGGCTCCACTTAGATTGTTTCTAGACCATCTTTTATTCTTTCAAAAGGAAACTGGTTACAATTTTAGAAAACCTCTTAGAACGATCCGAATTAGATTAAATCGAATAGAAACAGGATAAGCTTTAAGGAGCTTTGATAACCCTGTCTCTTTGGCAACGTTTCCTTGGGCTACAAGGCGGCTCGAATCTTCTTAAAATAATCTTCCTAAACGTTGAGTTAGGCTAATAGAGTAACCAATTCAGTCCCTTTGAATGACTTTCCTATAAGCTCGTTACCCTATTAGGCTCTTTCTAATCAAAATTTGAAGCTTAGATTCGCGTTTGGTAACATGTTCCTAAAGCGGGCAAGAAGGAAACTGTGATGAAATCCGAGTCCTTATCTTGTATGGTCAGTTTTTGCCATTTACTAGAAAATAAATCCGTATTTATTCCACAACATATATGTATTACGAAGGAATACAGAAAATCCACTTGCAGGGGTTTCGTGGATTGATAGAGTTTTACCTCCCGTACCAGACGGGGGATGAACCGTTGAAGTCGACTCAGGCCACTGATTCCTGTGTCAGTGTATGAACCCAAGGGCTGAGATAATATCATAATTTTCGTCCTTCCCTGTGCATTTTATATTTAATACTACCCTTCCGAAGGGTTTAAAAAAAATGTCCAGAAGTATCCAAAAATAAAAGAAAATTACAAAAACAATTAAAGATTTTCTAATACAGTTTTCCTAAATTAAAATAACAAATAAATAAAAGTAAAAATTATAAAATTAAACTCTTTGTCTTCTTTCCGGTTCATTTAGCTTTAACTTTACTCCAAATCTTTTAATCACCAAAATATTTGGCTTAATTTATTTTCGTTTTCGTTCCAAAACCTATAGCAAAAGTGAAATACCCAAAAAACGTAAAATAGAACAAAATAATAAAAATCTAAAAATAAAACTAATACTAAAAACAAAAATTAAACTAAAAACAACTCCTTGGCAGTAGGGCCAAAAACTGGATGCGTCGGACAACCGACTTTGTTTTACCGTAAGCGCACAATGTCGAAAGATGTAGACAAGAGCAAATACGGTCCGTTCCCACGAGGAGTGTGTATTACTTATACTAATTATTTTAAATAACTTTGAGGTCAAAAGATATTTTCCGATTTTTGTAAAGAATTAAACTAATGAATGAATTAAAACTATTTAACGAAGATTGAAATCAATAATAGAAAAATGTTAAGGTTTCAGAAATCCATTGTAGATTAGGGTTTACTTGCGTTCATCACAAAGGGTATCGATTTTACTCGTGTAAAATAACAAATCTAGCTACTAATACACGGAAAATATTTCGTTTAAGAATCATAGAAAATAATTTTCAAAAAGAATTGTTTGTTCTCAACCTAAGGTAGAATTTCGAAGTACTAGGTATACGTGGCATAAATAGCCAAAGAATATTCATAAAACGATTATCATGAAAGGGTCAATGTGAACCTACCAATCAAACAATGAACTATGCATGACACAGAACATGAAAAATCATTGAGAAAGTAAAACATTGAAAGAGAGACAAAACATTAACATTAAGCTTTTATAGTTGAAAACCCTAGTTTTGAAACACAAGAAAATCTATCTCTACAAGTTCATCCTTTCACCCTAACAAAGATATTTAGCTAGACATAGCTTTCTTAAAAGCCATGGAAATTGATTAAGAAAATATTCTATCTATGAGAAGTTGTTTCGAAAATTATATCTAGGCTCCCCTTTATATAGACTTTGGTAACCTCCTCTTGATCCTTATCCAACTAGGAACACCTCCTTTTTATCCTTATCCAATTAGGTGATTTAACCTCCTAAAAAACTAACAAAAACCATAATTTTCACGTCAAAGGCGAGCCCAAAACGCTTCCCTTATTTCTCTTCCCGCGTAGGCCCAGTAAGGCCCAACAGATACCAAATCCAAGTTGGTTTCACGGTTTTGCTCATAACTTCTTCATACGAACTCGGAATGACCTCATTCTTTTTGTGTTGGCTTCACCTTTCAATTCTATACAGGTTGCGTTGAATAATTCCTTGATTTGGACAAGTTCCAGCTGATCTTGAATCTTTATTCCTTTGTATCACTTATTTCCTTGCACAATTAAGTGTTAATTCAGTTCTTCTGGACGATTCCACCTAATAAAAGATAAATAAACCAAAAAAAATGTAATATACAATAATTCACACGAAATATAGCAAATAAGTGCATGAAATTGACACTCTAAATATGTAAAATATGCATTTATCAACAGAGATAATAAAAAAATGAAAGGGATCGGCCCCCCCATTCACATCACCTGATCATAGCGGGGTTGGTCCCTGGATCGAGTCCCCAAGCCTCGATGGGACATGGGATAGATGGTTATAAAGAAAAATGTTGAATAGAACTTACTTGGTCGAGTCCCAAAGTTTTGATCGAATCCTAAGCTTTGATGATAACAAGGAACCCACCTTGTTGCTGTGAATCCTTGGGCAACTCGAAACCATGATGTCGTCTGGATCTTGTTTGATGATGTACAAATTTGCATCTTTAAGGTGAGTAGTGGTGGGGAGTCCCCGGTCATATTCTTCATTGTTCTGGCCGACCATATCTTCCAAAGGAAACTTAATTTAAACGGGAGTATTTTCAGCAAGGGATAAGAATTTACCAGATGTAACACGGTTGAGAGCAGTGAAAATATCCTTGCACTGTTCCTTCGTAGGAGTAAAGAAGCTCAAATATGTACTCCATCATGGATTGAACTTTTCGGTTGATAGATTCTTCGGAAAGAATGAAATTTCTGAATCGTCCTCAAAATGGGAGGAGGCTATAGATGAAGCTGAGAATTCTGATCTTGGCATTCCATAGGTTTACCTTCATCTGGGAGTTGCACCGGAACGCGAAATAAGTAGCGCCTTGCTAAAGGAATTGGTGCAAGAGTGAAGAGAAGGGTACCAGAGTGAAGAGACGGGTACCGAAGTGAAGAGACTGGTACAAGAGTGAAAGAGACTGGTACCTGAGTGAAGGTACTCGTACTAGAATTAAATGGAATCATACTTGAGTGAAGGGACTCGTACCAGAATGAAATGGAGTGGTACCTGAGTGAAGAGACTCATACCAGAATGAAATGGACTGGTACCTGAGTGAAGGGACTCGTACCAGAATGAAATGGAATGGTACATGAGTGAAGAAACTCGTACCAGAATAAAATGGACCGGTACCTGAGTGAAGAGACTCGTACCAGAATGAAATGGACTGGTAGATGAGTGAAGGGACTCATACCAGAATGAAATGGGCTGGTACCTGAGTGAAGAGACTCGTACCAGAATAAAATGGTTTCCAAGTGAAAAGGAAAATTTGAGGATGTGATAGCTGGCTTTGGCTTTTGTTATTGTAGAGTTTTGTCTGGGACATGGAGCAGAGCTTATCTTTCTGCTGGTGATGAGGTTGAGGCTGAAGCTGGGGATGAGGCTGGAGCTGCGGCTAATGTTGATGGTGAACGTTTGATTCGTGACACTTGATGAGATGAAGCCTCCATCTTGACCACTTTGTTCTGACAAGACCTCATGGATGATCGGATGTTGTAGTGTTTACTAACCAAACAGCTGCTCCAACAGAGGGGACGCGCCAGGACCAAGAAGAGGTGATGGGACCAAGAGGAGGTGCCGGGACCAAGAGGTCGTGTAGGGACCAAGAGGATGCACCGGGTCCGAGAGCAGGTGTCGGGACCGAGAGGAGGCGCCAGGACCAAAAGGTGTTGCTGAAGTGAGACTGGTACCTCTTTGCCTTGAAATTGTAAAAGCCTTTCCAGGTACTGTCCTCCTTGAAATTGTCCTCCTTGGATGTAGATCTCGTCATCATCTTGAATATTTATTCTAGTACTGTTGACGTTGGTAGCCTTGGAACCATTGTTTGCTGCAACTGGTGACAGATCTATTCTGGAAAGAATTGTTCCGATTGAGTCTTGAGGCAAGTGATGACCTCTCTTGAGTGGTAGTTATGTCTTTCTGTATTCTGGAAGGAACTTTTGTCTCCATATCAGATCAACAATGTTGAGCGGCGCTTGGGTGTTTCTGGTGTTTTCAACCGTCGTACAATGAGAAATTTGTAGGTGAGTAACCTCCCGGCAAAGGGATCCTTTGAATTTCAGGTGGGTAGAGAGGTTGGTGTTGATGGACCAAGGATGAGTCCTCCTTGCCATGGTTTTGTAGGAGTCTCTCCATATCTCCATGGGTGATAAAATAGAGTTATTGGTACTTCCGTAGTGGCGATTAGGAATGATATGAACTTCACCGTTACTTTAAGTCTTTGACGTTCCGACTTCAGTGGTTGTTGTGAGGTTGTTCTTGGTTCTCTCTGTTATGGGGAGAGTCGTTCCATCAAAGTTTTGAGGTAAGCAAGTACCTCTTCCCGAGCCAACTGAGTCCTAGCCAGGACTTCTTGTCTCTTTATCAGATCGGCTATATTGAACGGAGTACGAGTATTCTCGGTGTCTTCAGTGGAATAATAGTATCGGTACGAGGATGTTCAGTAGTGACATGGGTGTTTTCATAATCGCCACCACCGGTACTACCTGAACCGACTATAGAAGTTGTAACTACTCCAGACCTAAGATCCACCATTTTGAATAACTGAAAATTGGCTTTTGTATTTAAGAGGTTGATCTCCCGCCGTGGTCGCCAATTTTTTTAGGGTGAAAAAAAATGTACGGTAAAATCGTACTTTCAAGTAGGTTTGAGAGATCAAAATCGAACAGGACGAGCCTAAACCAAGAAATGGTCGTTCACGTCCTGCTTCAATTACAAAGATGGAAAGAATTTGGGTAGGTCTTGGGGGGGAAGCAAAGAAGGTTGAGAAAATATCATTGTGATAATGTATAAAGAAAACAATGGATTCCCTAAGAGGAATCACTAATTCTGTAGGTTTTGTTTCTTCATACTGAATATCTTTTCTGTCTTTTTTTTTCTTGTTTTGAATATTTGAGAATCATTTATTTATAATTCAGAGGAGACACACTGATTTCTCGTAAGTCGTGGAATAATAGGCATATTTTTGTGTCTGATTTGTCTCAATTCTTTATATTGATAGTGCTCGATTGTGTACTAATTGTATTATTTTATGTGTTTGTAGGGATTTTTGGGAAATAACATTATTGGAAAAATTGGCTCGAAAAAGTGTTAAAGGCCCGCATCAAAATTAGTAAAGGCACCCCTTCCTTGGTTAAAGGAACCCACTTTATTTCAATTTGAATTGATTCTTGGCGGGAATTTTCTCTTTTCAACATCGTGAATTGTTCACGCATTATTTTTGGTTAATCTGAAGTGTTAAAGGGAAGAATATTTTGTTACCATATTTAGAGGAGTCTTATAAATTTGGGAGACTCGTTTTATGGGAAGAACAATCACGTGTTTGATGTAAAAAAAGGAGAAGCATGTTTTTCTCGGTTTTGATTTGTGTATGAGGAGATATTATCTCCATTAAGTTTTTGGATACTCTCGAGCTGTGCTAAAGAAACAAAATCACACAATCATTCCAAGAAAAGAAAGAACATCAACACTCTTAAGAAGAAAAAAAATCAGACCCGAGATTTGTTTACCTTTCTGCCGAGAATGAAGAATTGATTGAAAAGATTTTTTGAGAAGATAATCGAGATATGGTGTTCTACTATAAATAAGGGGTAGAACAGAAGAGTTACGGGGAGTTGGCTTCGGACAGAATCACAAAAAAATAAAAATCAGAAAAACCAGTTTTATCCCGTGAAAGAAGAAGAAGAAGAACAGATTGTACTCAAGAAAAGTCGCAGATACTGTGGCTAATTCATTTGAAGTCTACAGCTCCAAGAAACAGTCGTATTTCTAACAATTGTTTATGCAACATATATTTTGAATCTGAAACACTTATTTTGTAACAGTGAATACTGTAACACTTAAATACGTTGCAGCTTTCCTGATTTATTCTTTATTGTTTATTTTCTTCTTCTCAAGCACTTTTGAGCTATGTACGTATATTTTGAGGGTGTTTTGGGCATGATGAGATAAACCCCATCACTGGGACAAAGGAGGAAGCTATTTTCCACACTTGTTTGGTGATATATTCGTATGTTTATGACTTTTTTGCACTTATTTTAATTGTTTCATGATTTCTCTTAATTGGTTGTCATTTAAGTTGATGGGTCATGCTTAGCTTAAGTGTTTTGATGGTCCATGCTTAGGATTTACACTCAATGTTTCAAAAATCTACTTTTGGCAAACAAAAAAAGAGTCAATAAAAGAGCTTAAATGATTAAGAATCAATATTTGTACCATATGAATGTGAAAATCGGTGGAATTTTGAGTCCCAGTCCCTTGTAATTTTGTCATTATCTTTTATTTATTTTCTAGTATAAATTAGGAGTAAGTCTAAAATCAGTCTTCACAAGTCCGGGCGAACGATACTTTTCTTACTACAACTATAATACATATCATAAAATAGGGAGAGGTGAAAAAATGATGATTATGGAGATCGTAGTGGGGTGGTTCCTGGAAAGTAGGGGAGACCTGTCTGACCACTAATCCTTATCCTATCAACTGCTCTGTAACCGCTCATTTCTTGTTACGTTCTTATTCGTGGAAGTGGTACCACCACCCACGATGTCGTAGACCGCCAGACCAATACCCCAATGAGAACCCCCATATGTGTTGTATTTGATATCTCGTGGAAATAGTGGATCCATAGACCACTATGGTTTTTATTAATTCAAGTCAAATGACTTGCTAGGTCAGTGAGGCAAGTTGTGCGACTCACTGGATTGATAGTTAGACCGATTAGTGTCGTGTCTGCGAAGTTAAATGGTCATGTACTTGCTTGAAAGTGACAGGGCATATTTAATGGCTAAGTATTAGCTCAGAAGTGACTTATCGTAAGTCTGAGAGGCATTTGAGGTCAAATATTATAGAGGGCTTCTTGAGCAAGAAGACCAGGTATGAGGTACATGTTAGGAGCTAGAGAGGCGTTGGACAAGGAGACCCGGAAGACACTGGGACCAGGAAGAGGCCGAGACTAAGAGAATGTCGTGACCAAAAGGAGGCTGAGACCAAGAGGAGGCCAGGACCAAGAGGAGGCAGGGACCAAAAGGAGGCAGGGACCAAGAGAAGGCCGCATGCTAGAACGAGCTAGATGAGACGCTCTGAATAGGGACGTGCTAGCCAATGGAGGCGTTATCAAGGACGCGCTACGCTAGGGATTTACCCGGATTAGGTACCTGCCAGAATTAGGGACCTGCCCGAATTAGGGAACTGCATGAATTAAGGACCTTCAGGCAGAGACGTGCCAGGCAAAGGTGCTAGGTCATGGGCGTTAATGGCTTGGAGGGACGCACACGGCCTTGGAGGGACGCACATGGCTTGAAAGGACGCACACGGTCTTGGATGGACGCTCATGGCCTTGGCAGGGACGCTCATGTCCTTGGTGGGACGCGTTAGGCTTGGCTAGGACGTTCATGGCCTGGCAAGAACGCATCGGAGAGCCAAGACACGCTGGAGCCAAAAGGAGTTGGCGTTTTTGGCGCTAAGATTAGGGTTTATCACTTTTAGTGCTAAAATCAAAATGCCAAGGTGGTGATATGCTAACTAAGGTCTCGTTAGGCCAATATGTGCTAGATAAAACCATTTTAGTTTAGTTAGAACTTCTCAGGTGCTAGGGTTTAGTGTCAGGAAAGTTAGCGCTTTTAGCGCTAATGTGGCTAACTGGTGCCAATGAGGTGCTAAGTCAAATAATTGGTACAAACTTGGCGTTAATATGAGAAAATTCTAGGGTTAGCTTAGGTCAGAGGTTCAATGCGTCTTTTATGACATTGCTTCTTGATTATGGCACATCCGAGAGGAGTGGCGCTTTATTTGGGGCTTATATTTAAGCAAAGTGCTATGATATCATATTAAGCTCAGAGGACTAATTTGAGACAAGTTCGTTGGGAATGAAGCGTTAAGTTAAATTGTTGTTTTGGGGTTTAAGCATTAGTTATTCACGAATTTGGTTGATATTACCAGAACATCGATGCACACTCGAGATAAGTTCAAGGAATTCAGCCGTGGAATTTTATGCGACTTGAGACTAGTTCGATATGGCATAAATATTGTGAGTATTAAGGAGGCTACGAGGCCGTCTTAAAATGTTTGTAGCTGTTTAGAGAAGACTCAAGTTGCTCTATACTAGTGGTCAACCCATCTAGGAGCTTGAGACTTATTATGTAGAGATTATAGACTACATTGTTAGCATGGAATGCATGTAGCCTTTTATAGAGATTTTATCCTCAATTCGCTTGCGGAGTATAAGTAGGAATATAATATTTTGATATGAAGTCAGAAGTATGCGCACTAGTATGTGCGGATATTTCTATGTTCCTGCAACTAGGCAGAAGGGAGATTTTACAATTCTAACCCTTATCAAAAAACCACCATCTACAATAGCTTATTCTGTTTTTCCATTGTTAATATCGGTTGCTCGGTGATGTTATGTTCTTCATATATTATGATATTTGGATCCAAATTTTCAATTTCCCGATCGTCGTTAGATTTTTTTTTTTTACTGTTCTCTAAATCCATATTTTTTATCGTTCTCAACCTTCAACCGCTATGATATAAAAATTCTATTGTTTACTTTCAGGGTTTGTGTATCAGCAGACCTTATTGCTCTGTTGTTTTATATAACGTATTTTTTATGCCGACTTCTAAGCAGGGTCCTGCCTCTATAATACATGGAATTCTAACTATATTCGGAAATTGTCTACTTTTAGGAAATAATCTAGAATGATGTATACGTTTATACCATTTTTATTATATATGATTTTAGCGTAGATTCTTGTACCCTACACTTCTGATAGTTTACTGTTATTTTAGGCAAGATGATCTTTTTTCTTTTTCTCTACCAACTGTTTAGGTAGTTCGTCATTGATTCAATCATTGTCATGTTTTTGTAGGAAAGAGTGTATTGTCCATCCCTTTCAAATTTTATTCTTATATTTGGTTATGATTAATTGAAAAAATATCATATTCATAATTAGCCGTCCGTGGATGATGATTCTTCCAATGACGACTCCAGCGAAGGAAATGGTCGTAATGATAATCTTATTGTTGCAATTTAATGTAAGAGTTTCTAATTTAGTTTGATATCAATTTTTAGCAGATTATGAAAGTATTGTGTCAATAGTTATTAATTCTTTCAAAATATATTTAAATTAATGAAAATACTTGATATGACTCAACCTTTCATTTTGGTATTTTGTCGTTTATATATTAAAATATTATGGTTATCCAATGTAAGGCTTTGTAATTTAATTTGATATAAATTATTAGCAGATTATATTTATGTGTTGGATAGATCATATAAAGAGATCAAAAAAATAAAATCAAAATCAAAGATAATACCATGTAAATTGATAATTAGATTATTATAAGCTAAAATGTACTTTGTATCAAGAAAATAAAAAGCTAACTTAATGTACCTAGTAACTTGTAGGGAAATAATAAATCAGGTAACTATTATAACCTTATTTGTAGGCCTTAGTCTGGGCTAAACCATTGAAATTTTATTTCTTGAGATGTGGTGTTCTATTGCATTATTTCAGCATACGTATGTATCTTTTTAAACAATAGAAATAGTAACTTATATGTTGTTCATTTGGAGAAAGAAACAAATATTGAACCTTTGATCAATTGAATATAGCAGATAACTGTATAAGATTGCTGCAGCTTCATTTCCTACTTTATCTTGTGCTAGAAAATCTTTACATCGCTTGTACACCAAATCCTTTTTAATCATGTAGATTTTTATTATAATTTTAAAAATTGTATCTATTGGTATATTTATTATTTACCCTATCGTAAAATACTAACATAGGTAATAATTACGCCTATAAAGATAAAGATATTAGTGATGATTATAATATAATATATAGGCCTAGTCAATGACATTCGTGTGCAATAAATTCTTTTGTTGAAACGTGTTGTTTCATTGCATTGCTGCAACGCACGTGTGTATCTTTTCACCAAACAATGCCTTTCACTGATCTTCTATTTAAGTGAATCTAATCTTTTTTTGAGAAACATATAATATGTTTCATTGTTTCACTCTCACAACTGCCTTTTTCATCCATTCTTTGCTTTTTTACTCTTTGTCTTTTTCCATCAATTAGTAAGTAAAACCATCCTTTTATGGATCACTATATTGTCCTTAAAAAAAATGTTTATACACTGAGGTTTATACATGCAATAGATCGTAAAATGCTTGATCTTATGTGTTGATAATGAAGCCATTACTCTGTAAGAGTTTCTATGCATGATAAATGATACATTTTCAAAACATCATTGGTGATTGATTGTAACATATTTGCATGTGTTTGTGATTTTTCAAAAACAAAGTTGAACATTCTGATTTTGATTTCTGTTATTGCAGTTCAACTGCTTGATAAATGATTTTGTTTATGGCTTACTTAGTGAATAATTGTTTTTACGTTCAAGATTTCAGGTTTGGCTTTGGGTCTAGAGTCTTGGTAGGCTATTGTTTTATAACAAATATAACTTGGAAATATATATGTTTTCAGATAATAATCAGAGATTCTGGTTGTTGGTTTTGCTAGTAAGTTCATTATCCTCTTCATATTATTTTCAGGATGTCTACTCATGGTTTTACTGAATAAAAGTTTAGGGTTTCATTGTTATTTATATTTGTTTTTTATTTATTTTCCCATGGTTGTTGTTGTGGATATAGTAGTTAGGATAGTTGGTAGAAATGGTTTGTTGTTATAGAGGGTTCTAAACCATGGCTAGAAAGTGGGTTTGAGTACTTTTATTTAGCATGCATGCATGTTTTACCTTAATATTTTTTGTGTTTCATTTTTATTTTTATGTTGGTGTGTAATTCATAACTTGTATTTTCTTTTGGGGTGTGTTTTTAACATTGATTTTTTTGTTAAATCAGAGAATGGTTGGACGTCATACTAGATATGGAAAGTTTAAGGAGACTGATACCGATGACTCCGGTAAGAGCCACAGTAATTCACATCAACAAGAAGACAGTGCCGATGATTCCGACGATGATGTTGATAGCGAAGAACCTGTTAATGATGTTTATGACGATGAGTCCGAGTCTAAGCATGATCCCGATGGTGGTGTAAATAATGACGAAAAAAAAGACGACGACAACAATGATGATGAGCCCTCCCCGTAAAAAGAGGAAGGTTGATGGTGGAAGATTTAAGGAAAATAAATCTATTATTTATTATTGTTATTTATATTTTATTAATCTTATTTTTAAGAGAAAAATAATTAATTTTCGGGTTTATTATTTAGGGTAATTTTAGAAGAGTCTAGAAGTTTATTTTAAGAGTTTTAATAAGTTAGAAAAGTTGTCTAAAGGTAGTAGATACCTTGGGAAACAAGTTTATAGGTTTTTGATAAGTTTAAGGTTTGTTTAGTAGGAGTTATCTGTATAAGGAGCTCCAAAAACGAAAATTAGGGGAGTTTTAGATTAATTAAAATTATTTTATTTTCATTAAACTTGTTGAGTTTTTTTATTTTGATTTTTATTCATAGTTGGATATACCCCGAAGTCTGAATACTAATCTCATATCTATAGTCGTTATTCGTAGTGAATTAACGAAGTCTATAACCCCGTAGATTTTAGGATATCTCTTTGAAGATCAACTATTTTCTATCGGTTTCTACCCATTCTATCGGTTACTTTTCAACGATTCTACTCCGCTGCAAGAATTTATCATATTTTAACGCTTCTGATATGCATCAGTTGGTATCAGATGCAAAGTTTGATTCTATGGTTAATAAGATGTTACTAAGACGAGTATCCAGGGTTAATAAATTATCACCAAGACGAGATCCGAGAAGATATGAATATTTGATCAAATCGAAGAAGGAGATTCTGGAAGTGATAGAATGTTATTTGAAGAAGTCACTAAAATCTCGATCTAAACCATGCTCGCTTATAGAAGAAAATAATAGTGCATATAACGACGTTGAGGACTTTTTTTGCCGTCATGACAATGATGCACAAAATCAAGTTATTGTTGACAGATATACAACTCCGGTCTTTGATAAATATCCCGATGATGAGGAGGATATGAAATTTTCTTTTCAAAAAGGCGAAGAACATCCTGTTTCTGACAAAGAAAAACAGTCCCAAGAAGTTTCACATGATTTAATGGAGTTTCATGGTGAGTCATTTAATCCTAATAAACTTATTGATTTAGAAATTCCTGATATTAATGAGTTGTCTTTGCCCGAGAGTAAGCTAGTTGTTGATTATTGTGATACACAAATTGTCTCCCATATCTACCCTAACAAGAGATAATTTTTTGAATCAACTTATGAAGATCCGTTTTGGGATTCCATCGTACCTCATGCTTCTATACGGTGCATAAATTATTACTTTTACAACATCAATTCATGTGTATGAAGATTGTCATCAACGAGTTACACATGCAGAACATGGTACCGGCAAGATTCGAGGACGAATCTTCTCCAACACCGGTAGAATGATGAAGGTAGATTTATGGAAAATAAATCTATTATTTTAATTTTTTATATTTTAATTTTATTAATGTTATTTTTAAGAGAAAAATAATTAATTTTCGGATTTAATATTTAGGGTAATTTTAGAAGAATCTAGAAGTTTATTTTAAGAGTTTTAATAAGTTAGGAAAGTTTCCTAAAGGTACTAGATACCTTGGGAAACAAGTTTATAGGTTTTTGATAAGTTTATGGTTTGTTTAGTAGGAGTTATCTATATAAGGAGCTCCAAAAACGAAAATTATGGGAGTTTTGGATTAATTAAATTATTTTATTTTCATTAAACGTGTTGAGTTTATTGATTTTGATTTTTATTCATAGTTGGGTATACCCCGAAGTCTGAATACTAATCTCATATCTATAGTCGTTATTCGTAGTGAATTAACGAAATCTAGATAACCCCGTAGATTTTAGGATATTTCTTTGAAGATCAACTATTTTCTATCGGTTTCTACCCATTCTATCGGTTACTTTTCAACGATTCTACTCCGCTGCAGAAATTTATCATATTTTAACGTTTCCCATCTGCATCAAAAGTTCAACATGTTTAAGAAGTTCAGCTATATGTATAAGTCTTTAAAGTAGTTTCTATGTCATTTCATTGTTCTTAAACTATGTTACGACATCCTTAAACTTTGTTGTTGTTTGTTATTTTAAACTGCAGGTCCATTTATGTAGTTGTTTGTTATTTTAAACTGCAGAATCATCTATTTAATCATTAGTTTGTTTATTTCAATTGTTGTTTTAATGTTTCAATGATTATAATGTTTAACACCATCGATTATTTTTTGTACCCATCGATTACTTGTATATCGAATTTTGAACCGTTATATATCATTACCACCAACTCAAGTGCATGTATGCATTTGATTTAAATACACACCATCTACGTGAATTGTTGCAATTGATTCAGGAGTGCTACTATTTTTTTGTGTATATAATTTAGTTACACTAAATACTAATACTAAAAATGAATCCATAACTTTGCTTGTTGGTCTAATTTTTTTGTGACCTATAATTATTATTACGTCTTGCTAGTTTTTTCTTTGATATCAGAAAAGTTTGGTACATAAGGTTATTTTTTGTGCATAATTCCCTTTAAAATCGAATCCACTTATTCAAATATATTTTCCTTTAAGATTCTGCTTACATGTGATCTTTAGACTTTATTATAATTGCCTTTTGTTTTATCCTTGTAATTTTTTCCTGATATCCAAGCCCTATTGAACCCCATAAAATTATTTAAATCAAATGCACCTCAAATTTACGCATCATAGAGCCTGATCAAATAATTTCCAATATTTAGGTACTATCATACTTTAGATTAGATAGTATGAATTATCTTACTATCAAGGAAACCTTTATTTATTTTAGAGGGATCAACATTACATGCTATGGCAGTAAGGATTTTGTAGACGGGACTGAATTCTAAATTTTCATACTAATAACCAAATACAAAAAAAATTTACAATCCTTTTTTTTCCATATGGAAGATAGATTCTATTAAGAACATCGATACATCACCAATCAAATACTAATGATAAACATTTTTAATCTTACATCAGCGAAACCGAATGAAATAATTCAACAATTTTTCGGACATGACTCCACTACAATCTCCATAATCGTTACTCTTCCACTTCTTCTGTAACTTCCACCACTTACGAGGAATCAATGTATTTCATATTAAACAATAAATAGATTGTTTCATCTATTCGACAAAAGATGTAGAATTCAGAATCACAGATCTGTCTTAGAGATAATCCATTATAAAACTACACACTACAATTACTCATCACACTGTGATTTCTCAACCTTCTTTACTTCCCTCCCCTAAGACCAACCCAATCTTCTCCACCTTTGTGATCTATGCAGGACGTGAACGGTCATTTCTTGGTTTAGGATCGTCCTGTTCGAGCTTGATCTCCTACTTGAAAGTAATCTTTTGTAGTGCTTTTTTTTTCACCTTAAAAATAGCTATATTACTATTTAGTTAATTGGAAATTTCTTAAATAATTTGTTGCACTTATGACACTCATCATTGATCTCATCAGTTAAACTCTTTGTTCAAGGTCTACTTTCTGGTGTTGTCTCAATTCAAAGTTTCTCCACATAATCCATATACAAGGTCTCGTAATTTCTAACTTTTTAGAGAGTTAGTAGACTTATTACTTATCTTCTAACTTCTACTAACATTAGAACAATTAATATATTAATTTATTATGCACTACAAATAGTCTAAGAATAAATGGTACACCTTCGATATAGTAAACACAAGCGACAATGATTAAAACTCCAACTAAACTTGTATAACTAATAAAGCTTTATGCTTATAACTTTGAATCCATCATTAATCAACAAAGGAAATAGCTTTTGGTATTACGAAGAAGAAGAATAAGGAAATAGCTATTGGTATTACGAAGAAGAAGAATAAGGAAATAACTAGAAGGTTTCTTCTTATATAGACTACAATGCTTGGCCCTCAAGTATCCTCTCTTTTTAGGGTTTTGAATCTCATTGGGACCAAGTTTTCTTTTTTTAGAAGCCAAACCCCAAGCCAAATTTTGCCTTTTACGTCTATGTGAAATCCCAATTAACCTAGTCGTAGGTAACCTTGGAAAATTAAAGTTTTTAGTGATTTCCCGCTCAAATGTACGACTAGGCCGGGGGGCCCTCAAACTGGATGTACGTGCTTCTGGATTTTCTTTATTCACTTCACCATTTCGCTTATAACTTATACGTCCGTCGTCCGATTGGCCTCATTAATTTTGCATGTTCTTTGTCTCTTCCTTTTATACAAGATAGAAGTACAGAATTATGGATTTGAACGAAGTACAGTTGGTCTTTAATCCTTGTTCTTGCTCATTCTAGCACTTATAAATTCTTTTTGGATGATTCACCCTAACTAAGACAAATAACATAAAACAAGAGTAATACAAGTAATATGAAAGAATTATAACATATATAAACACGGATTTGACACTACGAGTATGTAAATGATGCACTTATCAAATCCTCCCACACTTATCTTTTGGTAGTCCTCGAGCAAATTACATACCTAAACTAACTTAGCTCTCTTTCATAGGAATTATGGTTACATTTATCTTGTGCAACAAGCATTTAAACCCCTAGGTGACCCTAGTGACGAGTTAGAGTCTCGTGAGGGTTTACAGAAAATATACGCACAAAATCTACTCCAACTCTTACTCACTCCAAAACCGCAAACATCCAAGGAGCTATGAGGATATAAAGATTCTCCACCTAAGAATGTGCCGATGTTTGTTTCTATTTTACACTTGTGCACTAAAAATGTAACTCTTTACAAATTAATCCGAACTATTTGACAGTGAATTTAATTTGAATGGTATAGTAGACTTCTTTTAAGGTTCATATGGATTTAAAATCACATCAAAGTAATAGCCATATTTATGTAAATGATTTTTTAAGTATCCTCTGCGATTGAATTGAACATAAACAATGATTAGACAAATAAATTTATTTGGGCTTGGGCGAGGATAACCAATTCTAGGCTTGATACTATTTTGGGTTCTGGGTATTGAATCCAGATCAAAATCCAGGCCCGGGATATGGTGTTACAGTTTGGTATTAGAACTAGTATGATCCTTTAGGCAAGCTAGTTTGTGAATAAAGTTGTTGCTTGTATATGCTTAAATGTGAGTTGTTTGTAGTAATTGGTGATTATGTTTTACTAGCATGCATAATAGGTTGTGGTTCTTTTACATAGAGAAATCATCTCGATAACACTTACCTTGTAATATCCCTCATTCAGGACATGTCTCATCGTAGTAATGGTTCAACTCCACAAGAATGAGAGTTGTGGTGATATTATTCGTGTGTTGAATGTTGTTGCTAAAGAAATGGAACAATAAGTGAACCTTAATCAGAATGCACCACCTCCTGCGCGTCCACCTAATCAATAGGCTGAGGTTGTGAGAAGGTTTATTGGCCAAAAGCCTGAACCCTTTATGGGTAATGTTATTCTTTTCATTTATACGCTTGAGGGTGGGGCCACTCTTCGGTGGGAAATGACTCTTCTTTATGGAATGACGATGATCAGTTCACCTGGGTTGAATTTCGACTTGAATTTTTGTACAAGTATTCTCCACAAAATGTACAGAACTAATCATAATCGAGATCATGCAGATGACTCATAAAAATATGACTATGGCGCAATATGAAGGCAAGTTTGAAGAACTCTCTCGTTTTGCACCTCACTTGATCACCCATGAAGCGATGAAGACTTATTACAAGTTCCAGGAGGATCTTAAGTCTTGAATTAAGAACAAGTTGTGTATTTTGAAGATTACTACTTATGATAAGACTGTGGAGAGAGCGGTGATTGCAAAGAGGCCTTGAGGAAGCAGCTAGCATCTATGTGCGTCATGCTGGCGATAAGAATGAAAACTAAAAAAACAAAAAGACAATCATCCGTATGAAAATAAAGAGAACGAAGACAAGGCACAAGGAAATTTTTAATATGTTGTGTGCTTCGAGTGTAAGCAATCAGGTCATTATAAGGGGAATTGTCCTCAGCTTGCTGCTCAGTGAAATCAACAGCTTCCTGTACCGCAACATCACCACCAAGGTACAACTAAATTTCGTGACAAATTTTCTTTAAGGGATAGCGTTATATACTTCTGCTAATTTTAGAGATATTTGTGTTTTTAATCATGGGGATAAACTAGTACTTTTGGTTTTAAAAGGTATTTTAGTAATATTCATGGGGATGATTGATTAGGCGTCAATTTTTATTGATACGGTGTACATGTGATAAGCGTCGAATTAAGTTAATGCCTTGATAAATTAATATGCATAACATAGTTTGGATAGCTAGCTATTTTTAGCAAGACGTTCTAGTACGGATACATGTCGAGACGTAAAAGGTTAACCATTACATAAATGAGAAATTGTAAAATAAAGTTATAAGTTTGCATATCTTACTATATGGCTAAAGTGATGCCAAAATGTGGACCTTTGCCATTTTGGTATTAATTCGACATGTTAACCTGGTTATTTTTTACACGCTATCCTTAGAATCCCTTCATATCCCTTCATAATAAATGGCGCACGCTGTTCCAGTTAAGAATCTTCTAATATATTAAAGTTTTATGTATTATGTATATACGATATTTAATTGTATATTTAGATAGTTAACAAACATCCCAACAACGGTATAAGATAATCAACAAAATAATTTTTGTCAAAAGATCAATTTACAAATATTTGATTAAAATAACATGTTTCGGAGTTTTAAATTCCTCATAATCAATAATAAAATTAGTTACACGTGGTTTTGGTAATAAATTCAACGAAAACAAGGTTTTAAAACTAAATAAAACTGGAAATCAAACCACTGCAAGGTATTAAGCAGCTGAATTGAAACAAGTCGTTGCTTGCTTGCTCGAACTGGTTGCCTGGTGGTGTCTTTCTTTTAGGAATTCTGTCGAACACTTGCTCTGGTCCCTTCTGGTGATGGAGAGGAACCTTTTGTGGGTGTTTTAGCCAACTCTTATAGCTTTTTATCACCTGCAATTTCGTATTTTATATACACCCAACAATCCTAGAATAACAAAAATTCTAA